>CM034048.1:7765605-7834092 GCA_019804595.1 Bruguiera parviflora | reverse complement strand
AACCTGCTTGTAAAGCTCTTTTATCGCCTTGGGATTACTCCTATATGCTGGCTGGTTAGGTATGGATGCACCAGGGATGAAATCAAGTTGATACTCAATTTCTCTCTTAGGTGGCAAGCCACTTGGGGACGTCATTAGGGAATACATCTTCAAATTCCTGCAATAAGGCAATAACAACACTAAGCAAAGATAGGTCAAACTTGTTAGTGTTAAAATAAGCCTTTTTGTGCAAAAGTACAATCATAGGTTATTTGGCATAAAATGCTCTTTTGACATTACTTTCTTTTACATAGAAACTTTATGTTATCTTCTCTCTCTCTTGTGTCCTTACATTTTCTCCCTTCTTTTCTCTTTTTCCAATCTCTCTTTTTTGTTCGCTCTCATTTTTAATCCTTAACTGATCCTTATAAGCTTGTTGAGGTGATAATGATACAAGAGTGATGGGTTTTTCATTCATTACAAAGAAATATCAATTCTTAAAGCCATTATGCATAACTTGCTTGTCAAATTGCCATGGCCTTCCTAATAGAATATGGCTTGCATGTATAGGTACAACATGACATAGAACTTCATCGTGGTACCTTCCAATAGAAAATGACACGAGCACTTGCTTATTTACCTTGACTTCACCACTATCATTCAATCATTAAAGCTTATATGGCCTAAGATGCTTTATAGTAGGTAAATTCAACTTCTTAACCATAGTTGTGCTAGCAACATTAGTGTAACTCTCACCATCAATAATCATATTGCATACCTCATCTCTAATGAGACATCTTGTCTAAAAGATGTTATCTTGTTGCACCTCATTTTCTTCCGTCACTTGCACATTTAATGCTCACCTTGTGACAAGAGCTACTCTATTAACCAGATACTCCTCTCCATCACTTTCACCTCTGATAATGGTGTAGTATTATTATTTGATTCACTTGTAGTTTTAACATCACTGTAACCTCTCAAAATCATTGCATGTTTATTTAGACATTGAGATGCAAGGTGACCTTTGTTCAAACACTTAAAACATTTAACATCTCCATTTCTACTTGGTTGGGGGTCATAATTACTTGCTTCCTTAATAGAACCCATATTTTTATACTTAGATAGCTTGGCTTTGGGCTTAAATCAGCCTTCTTGACGCTTTTACCCCAATTCAGCTTCCAAGATGAGGTAAAACCTAAATTCTACCCAAACTATGCAAAATCCTTTCGTTAAAGTTGCCTTTCAACTTTCATTGCCATGTGCACAATGTCTTTTGATTCCATATAGTATTGCAATTCAAACATGTTTGTTATGTCTTTATTTAGCCCTTGTAGAAATCAAGCCATGGTTGCCTCTTTATCTTCTTCTACATTCACCCTAATCATGGCAATCTCTATCTCTTTATAGTAGTCCTTTACACTTTTGGTGCCCTAAGTGAGCCCTTACAACCTTTGGTATAACTCCCTATAATAGTGATTAGGGACAAACCTCCTCTTTATAGTAGCATTCATCTCTTCTTATGTATCAATAGGCCATTTATGATTCTTTTTCTTAGTCAAAACAAGTTGATCCCACCAAATAATAGCATAATCAGTAAATTCAATAACAGCAAGGTTTACCTTTTTCTCCTTGGAATAGTTGTGGTAGTCAAAAACCAATTTAACGTTCTTCTCCCATTCTAGGTATGCATCAAGAACATTTTTACCTTGGAACAAAAGAATTGTCATTTTAATACTCCCTAAATCACAATCATAGTTGCCTTGCCTCCCAAAATCTCTCTGATCCCTTCTATTGTTGGGAGTTCTAACCACAGTAGTTCAATCGTCAAATTCATCATCTTTTACATCATCTTCATGGTCATAGGCACATCTTAATTGCCTTCTTGGTTTAGGAGCCTCATATTCCTCATGCCTCTTTTGCAATTCTACTATTGTATTAGCTTGCTCATCCATCCTCTCCCTCATATAATCAAATCTGGTATTCATACACTCAAATTACTATTGCATAGCTTTAATCATGAAGGATACATCACTAGCTCCCTCTTGAGCTACACCTTTGTCTTTGGAAGTCATAGTATTACTTCTACACACAATAAGTAGGACACCTCATAGAACACTCCTTTAAGTGTTTCACTCAAAAGAAAGAAAATGGGTCACACTCCCTCGTATTTACACTTTTTATGGATTTTTCTTAATATGAACTTGCACTCTTGCCTTTTACCACTCAAATTCCCCTTTCAGCTTTTTAAAGAACTAAATAAAGTAAATCAAGAAGATTGATTTTTAATATAATAAGATAAATGACATAGAATTGAACAAGTTAAAGAACAAGGAATCAAAAAAAAAATGAAAAGGGATATCAAGGCAAACAAATTTAATGAACTAAACTCATAAAAATTAGAATAAAGGGTTAAACCTAAAGGACAAACTTGGATAACAAAACAAGAAAATTATATTATTATTGTGACTAATATGACCTAATTATTTAACTTTTATCAATAACTTGAATTTGATGACTTTTTTTCTTTTGTTCCTTTTTTTTTCTTTTTTTTTCATTGCTCTTTCTTTGTTTTTTTCTTTTTCTTTTCTTTTGCTTAACACAATTGTAATCAATTAAATTTTAAGACTAAAGAATTAAAAGATATAATTGTAATCCTTGAAACTAGTCTAAAAAGGGTCAAAGAGCCTCAAGACATACAAGAAACCTTTTTAAAAGAGAAATTAGGATCTCTTCAATATATTAACTTTATTGATAGGGTTATTACCCATAAGTGGCACACAAAAATTGTAGTCATAATTAATAAAGAACACATTTTCTCTACTATTGCCTTAATTGACACTCTTATTATTCAAGTAAAACTACATAAAGTTCAACAAAAATTAAAATATTAGTTTGTTTAAAAATTCCTATGACTTTTTGAAATAGAAAAAACTATATAATGGAATTATCTTATAGAGTGACTTTTAATGAAAGTCAAATTCCAATTAAAGTCAGGCATATAGTTATGGGACCAAGGCATTTAGAAATATACAAAAATGAGATAAATGATCTTTTGAAAATATGGCTTATTAGAAAAATTACTAGCCCTTTGAGTTCTCTTACTTTTAAAGAGGCATTCCAAGATTAGTAATTAATTACAAGCTTTTAAATAAGGCATTAAGATGGATTAGGTATATAAGAAAAATTTGCTTAGTAGGTTTTATAAAGGCTAAGTATATTAAAAATTTGAGATAAAGTCTAGTTATTGGAAAATCTAGATTCATAAGAAGGATAAGTATGAGACAACATTTACAATTCCATTCAGACACTATGAGTGGAATTTAATGTTATTTGCATTAAAAAAAAACACCCTTTAAATTTCAAAGAATTGCGAATGAAATATTTAAATTTTTATTTAGCATTTATGATTGTTTATATTGATGATGCATTAGTACTTTCTAATTCTATTAAAAAACATTTTAAACATTTAAACCTTTTTCTAAAAGTCATAAAAAGGGCAGGTTTAGTATTATCTACTAAGAAAATGAAGTTATATCAAACCAAGGTTAGGTTTATTACGGAAATGAATTTGCCTTTAAATTTTCTTTAGAAATAAGAGACAAACAACAATTGTAAGAATGTCTAGCAAGCTTTAATTTTTAAAAGGACTTAACTTATGATGCTAAGTCATCATTCAAAAGATTTTACAAAAATTCACTAGAATGGCCAATAAACGTATAAAAGTAGTTAAGAAAATCAAAATTAGAGAAAAAGACCTGTCATATTTAACTCTTCCTCATCCAAATGTTTTTAAGGTAGTTGAAACAAACATATTGGATAAAGCATATGGGGAAATCCTTAAACAAAAGATTAACTTAAGAGAACAAATCATTCTTTTCACTTTAGTAGCTTAGAAAGGAGTTATAGCTAATTACTCTCCTATTAAAAAATAAATATTAGTAATAGTATTGTGTATTCAAAAAGTTGAAAGTAATTTATTAAATTAGAAATTTCTTTTATGTATTAAATGTAAGACGACTAAAAACACTATTACTAAAAATGTTGAAAACATTACTTCTAAATAAATCTTTCCTAAACGAGTAAATAACCTTAGTGTAGGGACCTCAATCCCTAACTAAATTGATTATTTCACTAGTAAATGATGTCTCTGGATCAAAATCTAACAAAGTAGATAAACTTTGAAGTGATGCTTATATGCAATCACTAGATAAAACTTTAACATACCCTCTGTTTCCAAAACACATTAATTCTTTATGTGCTATTGAAAACAGTTATACTTAGCTTCGACCTAATAAGGTTGCAACATTCTATTTTAAAGATGACATGTACCCTCGTACTAATATGAAGGATTGCATGTATTATCAACAAATTCTTCATGAAATGGGCTTTCTGGGTATTAAACCCATTGAAAGAGGATCAAGAACAACCTATGGTTTTAGAGATTGGGCCTATCTCAAGTTCAAAATAAGAAAATTTCTTTATTAAAAAGATTGGCATGTTGATCTCTTTAGCTATAGAGATCTAATAGAATGGTGAAATGTTAAATCTTACAATTATTTTTATTATATCAAAGTTTGGGAAAGAGCTTTATTATACAAAAATAGGAAAATGAAATTTAGTCAATTTATTTAGATTCATCTTCCAAATAATCCAAAGAAATTTTCTAACTAGTTTAAAACCCAATTCTTTAAGTGGTAATTACATCACCTAACCTTAGCCCATAAGTTAAGAGCTATTTATGAATATTTTTGTGAGAAAAATAATAAGCTAAAGACTTGTTGTTAATATTTGCCACATGGTATCATGTTCCATGAATTATATCATGTCAAAACAAGAAAATGTGTTAGATATAAACATTAAACATATCCCTTGGCTTGTAGGAAGAATTAATATTTGATGGTGGGAAAATTTTGACTTCTTTGATGAGGAGTTTATACATCTTAAGGAGTTATTAACATAAATAGCATTAAAGCACCACCAATGCTTATGCCATTTGGTAATCCAAAAGAATAATTGAAAGTCTTAATGGAGTCAGTATTCATAGAAAGATTGTTGGAGATGATGGCCTCATTACTCCACCTAGAGATGACCCCATAAGCACGTCAATCTAAAAGTAGTCAAGTTCACAATAATAATGACATAATGCAAGATTTATAGGATCCTTATGCGCTATGAAATTGACAAAATTACTTTTGGTGAAAGAAAGCAAAACATGCCCAACAAATAGCTTTTACTAAGTCCCTCTTATGCTAAAGAGATCAAAGTCCAATTGTATGTTTCTTTTAGTTTCTTCAAGTCTTTTCTTCATATCTCTTGTATCATATAAGCTCGTATCAACAACCATCAGTCAATGAAAGCTCTTTTCTTATAAGTCTTTTATGTTTTCTTTTGTTAATATTATTTCTTAATTTGATTCCCTATTTATAAACAAGCTTTTTCTTTTAACCTAAGGTTCTTAAGCTTTTTAACTACTTCATCCACTAGTTTTATCTTCTCAAGACTTTTACTAGTCATGTAATAGCTCACTTCTTTTGAAGATAGTGGTTTAAATAAAACCCTTTTTTCTACTTTTGGTTTAACTAGAGATTTTATAACTTGTAAGGAAATTTCTTCAATCTTTTCTTCAACATAACTTAATATCCTATTGGTTGAACATATAGATTGGTATAGTATCCCTACTAAATTACAATACTAGTTGTAACCTTAGTTTTGTATGGAGAGGCTATAACCTCACTATCCTCAATTTTCAAACTTAAATTTAAAGTAAGAGGGTGGATACTAATAATCTTCTTTCCCTTTTCTACAATTTACTCTTGATAAGTTTTTTCAAGTACCATAGATTTCTCCAAGGCTAAAAAATTAATGAAAAGTTTCTTTTTAATGTTATAAACTTTCTCTAAGTAAATATATCAGCTGCTACCATTTCTTTAATGTATTTCCTATGATGTTACTCTAGAGCTTTTTTTCTTTTCTGTTAAAAGATGTAAATGAACCATTTTCTTTTTATAGTATTTTTAGAAAAGTAAAATAACTCTTTCACCTTTTCTTCCACCTTATTTATGGTTGTAAATACATAAAGACTCCTATCTTTATCTTGATATCCCATATCAAATAAAAAAGGAGACTAAGGCCTAGAAGTTTGATTAGAAGTAAGTCTCTAGTGGTTTATTAACCACTAAGGCAATTGTTAAAGGTAAAAAGTTAACTTAATATTAAGGACGCATTAATTTGCTCTCTAGTTCTTCTTTTGCCTTTGAACTCCATACTTGATATTAAAGAGGTGGAGTATCTAAGTTTAACCGTTTCTTTTTCTTTTATGAGGTGTAACCTCATACTTTGAGATGGAGCAAATCAGATTTCAACATCTTAAATTAATGGTTTTAGAAACCAAAATATTAGCTTTCGAACTATTTGTCAAAAATAATATTACAGTCCCTTTATTAGCATATTTCAAAGGAATTTCTTTAATTCTTGGAATATTGGTATTCATAACTTTATAATGAATCCTATAAATAAGTATTAAATTTTTCAAAGCTAGCATTATATCAAATCCTTTAGTTTTAATGTGTAAACATAAAAGCATGCATTAAATTCAAATTTGATAAGGACAGTATAAAGTTAGGAAAACAAGAGAACCAAATAGGTCCATCACTTAAACTTGATTCAACTACTCTTAATAAGGAGTCATGAAATCTATTGTGTCTCTTATCCTTAATACAAATAGTAGCTGAGTTATTTAGGCCCAATCAAGTCACAGGCTTGATTAACATTTTCACTAGCAACTAGGCTCTGATACCACTCTCTTCTTGGCAGCACATAAGAATAAAGTAATGAAATATTTTACACACAAAGAGATATAACTAGCAAGCAATTTAAGTAAGTAATCAAATTAAACAATAATATTAAAAAAAGAAAACATAAAAGACTTACAAGAAAATATCTTTCATTGAACGATAGTTATTGATACAAGCTTTTGTTTAAGTAATTGGCAAGCAATTTAAGTAAGGGACTTAAAGAAACTAGAGGAAACTTAAAATTGGATTCTAATCTCTTTATCCTAAGAGTGACTTATTTATACTAGGGAAAAGGTAATAAGTGACATTTGAGAAGTCTTCTCAATCAATAGTAAAATTGCCCTTTAGATTCCTTGATTTTTTAAAGTCGCTTTAATAAAAGTTGCATGTTGGACATCTTTGCCTTTCTTTTAACAAAAGTAATTTTGTCATCTTCACAGTTATTTTCATAGTTCATAAGGATCCTATGAATCTCACATTATATCATCATTATTGTGACCTTAACTGCTTTCAGCTTAACTTGCTTATAGGGTCATCTCTATTAGGAGTAATGAGGTCTTTTTTTGGATATTAACTCCATTAAAGCTTTTAATAGTTATGCTAGATTACCAAATGTTGTAGGCATTGGTTGTGCTTGGGAACTTTTTATGTTAATAACTCCTTTGGTAGTATAAACTCCATCGTCAAAGAAGTCAAAATTTTTCCCACCATTGGATATTAATTCTACTAGCTAGTTAGGGGACATCTAACACATTTGCTTGTTTTACCATGATATTATGCTCCCATTCATAATCCATAAAACATGATACCTTAAGGCAAACATTAACAATGAGTCTTTAACGTTATCATTTTTCTCACAAAACTATTCATAAACTATTCTTACTTTATATGATAAGGTTAGGTGATGTAATGCCTACTAACATAACTTGGTTTTAAACTGGTTAGGCAATTTCTTTAGATCATTTGGAAGATGAATCTGAATGAACTAATTAAATTTCTTTTGTATAATAAAGCTCTTTCCCAAAATTTGATAAAATCAAAATAATTGTAGAATTTAACCTTCCATCATTCTTTTAAATCTCTATAACTTATGGATAGCCTTGCCAATCTATAAATAAAGAATATTTATTATTTCAAACTTGGCATATGCCCAATTTCTAAAAACTTAGGCTATTCTTGATCCTCTTTCAATGAGTTTAATAACCACAGAACCTATTTTATGAAGAATTTGCTAATAGTACATGCAATCATTCTTATTATTATGAGGATACATGTCATCCTTTAGATAGAATATTGCAGTCTCATTAGGTCAAAGCTAAGCTTAACTATTTTTAATAGCACATAAGAAATCAATGTGCTTTGGAATCAAAGGGTATGTTAAAGTTTTATCTAGTGCTCACTTATAAGAATCACTTTAAAGTTTATTAACTTCTTCGGATTTTGATCTAGAGGCATCCTTTGTCAATGAGATAAGCAACTTAATTGGGGATTGAGGTCCCTGTCCTAAGGACCATTTACACATTCCATTGTTCCTTGTAAAAATTTATGAGTTAGAAAATTAGGTAAGGAATTAGAGTCTCCCTTAATAAACATGAATCAATGTTAAAAGTAGATAAAATCCCTTGCCATCTAGCAAAGATGTATTTAGAAGTGATATTTTAACATCTTTAGTGACAATGTCTTTAACTGCCTTCCAATCAATATGTAAGAGAAATTTTTGATTTAACAGATCACTTTTAAAATTTTGAATACACAATGCTATTGCTAACATATTTTTTTTAATAGTTAAGTAATTAACTACACTTCCTTTCCAAACTCCTAAAGTGAAATGAATGAGTTGGTTTTTTGAATTAATCTTTTGTTTAAGGATTCCTCTATATCCTTCATTTGATGTGTTTATTTCAACTATTTTAAAAGCATCCAGATGAGAAAGTTAAACATGGCAATTCTTTTACTCTAACTTTGATTTTCTTAATTGCCTTTTGTATCTTTTTCTATCCATTCTAGTGGATTTTTTTTGTAATTTGAAATATAATTTAGACTTCCTAAAAATCTTTGCAACTATTATTTATCTTTTATTTCATGAAGAAATTTAGAGGCAAATTCAATTGTTCGATCAATGGGATTTCATATGAAGTGCTTGGGGAACTTGACCTTCGTTTGGAATAAGTTCATTTTATTAGTAGGTATTATTAAACTTGCCTTATCTAAAACCTTTAAAAAAGGTTTAAATGTTTAAAATGACAGCCAATAGTATTAGGAAATACTAATACATCATTAATATAAACAATCATAATTCCTATCCATTAACAAGGTAGTTAAACTAATAAAATAATTTGTAATTATATATATTAGTGTATTAACACTATCAGTAAGTTGATCTCTTTATTCTATTTTTATATTAGAAAAAATCTAAATGTTTGCTTTTTTAGATAGATAAAAATTCTACCATCTTTTAAGTCATCCAATAAACCCACTAGTTATGAATCTATTTAAAGGTTAGAATTACCCTTTGATTTTGTAATAGTTGCTAACATCATCATATAATAAAGCATAATAAGAAACTAATGTTTAGACATCCCATTAAGATTCCACTCACTATACTACTCTCCTTATACTAAACATAGTTATATTTAGGTTGTTCCTCTAATAAAAGGTCGACTAGAATTAGTTCAGGATAATATAATTTTGTAGTGACCTCAATAAAGGTCATTTTGTTTATATTTATTGTTTTCTCCTCATAAGAAGATGCTGGATGTTTTTGTATCAAAATTTTTTTTGATAAGAATATTTCTTGTATTGTGTCTATATATTCTTTATCTTCTTCTTCTTTAATCTATTATTCTTTTTTTAGAACAGAGGCTTCCTTTTCTCTTAACCCAAGGTTCTTAAACCTTTTAACTATTTCATCCACTAGTTTTGTTTGCTTAGGATTTTTACTAGTTAATGAATATCATGTTTGGTGTAGATAGAAAGATTAATTTCATGATCATTTTGTGTGAATGACTACATGCAATGAAAGCAAAAGCCTTATTGTCAAGAAATGAAGTGATGCTTTTGTATTTAAGGTAATGAAGCATTCAAACCATGCAAGAAAAGCTAATTAAGATAAATGACTCCTGTATATGATGGACTTCATTTGATTCAAATGACCCAAGGTGCATAAACATACTTGTCATAGTGAATCTAATATTTGGTGTAGACACAAAAGTTAATTCCATGATCATTTTGGGTGAGAAGCCCTTGCAACAAAAAGAAAAACCTTGTTAAAAAGAAATAAAGAAATGGTCTTATCCTTTAGGAATTAAACCATTTGGTTCATGTAAGAAAATCTAATCTAGATCAATGACTTCTTTTGTTTGATGAAATTTAATGGTTTTAAAATGTGAAATGTGTAACGATGTGCTTGTTGTAATGAATATAATGTTTGGTGTAGATATAAAAAGTTAATTTCATTATTATTTTGTGTTAATGCATCCTTACAAGGGAGGTAAAAGCCTTATTAGTATGAACGACTATAACAGTCTCATCTTTCATAAATCAAACCATTCACTACTTGTAAGAAAAGCTAATCAACATTAATAATAACTCCTTTATTTGATGGAATTTAATGGATTTAAAATTTCAAAACTATAAAGACATGGTTGTTGTAAATAATATATTATTTGTTGTAGAAACAAAAGACTCCTTTGTTTGATAGAATTCTGTGGATTTAGATTACCAAAGGTGTAAGGATATGATTATCACAATGAATATAATATTTGGTGTAGAAAAAAAAAATTTTTCATGATCATCTTTTGTGAATAACTTTGTGTAATGAAAGGCAAAACCTTTCTGGCAAATAATGAAGTGACAATCTAATATTTCAAGTAATGAACCATTCAAACAATATAAGAAGAGCTAAAAAAGTTCAATGACTCTTATGTATGATGGACTTCAATTAATTTAGACTACAATTGCTTTATTGATGTGCTTGTCATAATGATTGTAATGTTTGGTAAAGATGCAAAAGTTAATTTCATGATCATTTTGTGTGATAAGTCCTTGTAATGAAAGGAAAATCCTTGTTAGAAAAAAAAAATGATGTGACAGTCTCCTTCTTCATGAATTAAGCCATTCAATCCCTAAAGGAAATGCTAATCAAGATCAATGATTTATTTGTTTGATGGAAATTAATGGTTTCAAAGTCCAAAATGTGTAATGATATGGATGAAATTCATAGAGGTGCTGATGCATGTAGAGCTTTCAAGGATCCATTAACCCTCCATAAAGAGCTAATAATAGGTTCTAGGGCTAAACAGCTAAAAGAATTTTCATTTAGGCTTTTAGGGTTGTTGTGTCAACTTATAAATAGACTTGATTTCATTATTAAGAGATATAGATGATTGGTGAAAAAAAGTGGAAATTTTCTCTTTTGATTATTTGTTGAGCTTTGCAAACTAATCAAGATTATTATCTTATGACATTCCAACCCTAACTTATACCTTTAGTTCATGTTCCTTTTAACACTGGGTCATAGATTTACTTTTATTAAACTTGATTTAACTCCTTCACTTTTTGTTATTTAAATCCACCAAATCTTAGTTTATCTTTTCTTATTTTTAAATTCATATAAAAAAACAACAAAAAAGATAGAAATAAAAAAAAAGAGTAATGAACAAAAAGAAAATCCAATTTGAGATAATAGCTCAATGGTTTGGTCAAATTAGTCACAATAATTATGTAGTTCTCTAGCTCGACTCTACCTCTATGAACTATTTTCTTGTTCTATCATCTAAGTACTTGTTTCCCTTAAGTCTACTTTTATAAATTTATTTTCCTCGACATCCTTTTTCATTTTCTAATTTTTTTCTTCCATTAGGTTAATTCAATTTTATTTATTTTACTTTGTGAGTTGGTTTGCTTAAGATTAATTTTCTTCATTTAGCTTGTTTAGCTCCTTAAAGGGCTAAAAGGGAATCTAAGAGTGGTAAAAGGCACAAGTGTGAGCTCATTATCAGAAAAGCCATTAAAAAGAAGTTAACATAAGTGTGAGTAATAATATTTGAGAGAAACATGTAAAGGACTACACCTGAGGTTATTTCTAATACTTTTGATGTAAGTGATGATTTGAGTACAAATTCTTTTGATGAGAGGGGGAATGATGCAATCATGGAGGTGTTGATGCATGGAGGGCTTCTAAGGATCCATTGAGCATTCAAGAAGGGCTAATGACATGTTTCAAAACTAAAAAGATGAAAGAAAAGCTATATAAGTTGACTAAGGATATTTGAGCTAACTAAGTAACAAATGGCATAAATTCAAACTTGAAAGAGGACCATGGTTTCATTAATATGATTGCAGTACTTAATAGGTCTTCTAGGCTTAGGTTTTGCTTCTCTCTCTAGTATGGGATATCAAGATGAAGATAGGAGTCTTTATGTCCTTGAAGTAATTAATGAGGTAGATGAAAAGGTAAGAGAGTTATTGTACTCTCTTAACTATAAAAAGAAAATGACTTTTTATGACCTCAGTGAAAAATACTAAGAAGTATGGTATAAACACAATAAGATATATACTAATGGTATAAGAGTTATAAATATTTTTACTTATTAGAAAAAGGTCTATAGAATTAAGAAAAAACCTAATTCTAGTAATAGTTATAACAATTAGTGTAACTATTATCAAGTTTTATATTAAAGTAATGGCTTATTAGTCCTTATAAAAGAAAACAATATGATATTTGGATCTTATTGATAAAATTATAGATCTAAGAGAAAAAAGAGAACAACTAATTAGAGATGATATGTGGATGGTTTCAAAGGATGCAAGAGATCCATTGCACATTCCAAAAGATGTAATGACACAAACTAGAGCTAAAAAGATAAAAGAAGCACTAAATAAACTTATTGAGGACATTTAGGCCAATCAAACTACAAATGATGCAAATTCAAACTTGAAAAAGTGACAAGACCTTATTAATATAATTGAAGCGCTTAATGGACAAGGTTAATAATAGCGTTTACTTTTAAATAGGAGTTTGTCCTAAATAAGTCTTTGTCATAAAAGTGGAAGTTTTTTTAATAAGAATTTGTTCTAAATAGGTATTTTTCCTTAACTAGAATTTATTTCTCTTTTAAGGTTGTTATCTTAACCTATAAATAGACACTTGTAAGTTTTAAAATTAGACAATTTGAGAGAAATAAAAAGTGAGTTTTTTTCTTTGGTTCTTTCAAGAACTAAAGAACTTATCAAGAAGTAAATCTCCTTATGCTGTTCAACTAGATTTATCACTCCCAATTCCCCTTTTATTAGAGTGTGGCATCAATATTCTTTTTAATATCTTAGTTTCATGTTCCTTCAAATATTGGGTTTGGGGTTTGTATGATTGAAATTAGACTTAGCTTTCCTAGGTATTGTTTGATTCCTTATGTGTGTTAGGTCCTTAAGTCATGTCTTTTAGGCACATCAGTTGGTATTAAAGCATGACTTTAAGTCAAGTTAGACCAATTAATTCTTTAATTTGTTACCTTGTGATTTATTTATTTTTATTTAGTTTGCCTATTAATTACATTACCATTTGAATGTGTTAATCTATTCATTTACAATCTTTCTTGCTTTGCTCCTCTATTTAAGCACATAACTATCAAAATGTGCTATTATCAATTCCATTTACTATCTTTAAGTATTTTCCTATTGTTTTGTGTTTAGCAAAGAAAAAAAAAGGAACACAAAAAAGAGCATCAAATTCAAGTTATTAATAGAAGTTAAATAGTTTGGTAAAATTGGCCATAATAATAATATAGTTTTCTAACTTAACTCTAATTTTTGCATCTATTTTTTTGTTATGTGATCAAGTACGTCCTTTAGGTTTAACACTCTATCTTGATTTATGTGAATCTAGTTCCTTAAATTCGTTTGCCTTGATATCCTTTTTCTTTCTTTGTTTTTTTTTGACTTCACATTCTCCAGTTATTTTAATTCTACCCTATTTACCTTATTCTATTCAAAGTCAATCCTCTTGATTTAGCTTGCTTAGTTCTTTAAAGAGCTAAAAGGGGAAACTTGAGTGGTAAAAGGCAAGAGTGCATGTTCATATGAAGAAAAAACCATAAGAAGTATAAAACATAAGGGAGTGTGACACCCTTTTTTTGAGTGAAACACATAAAGGAGTGACATAAGGGAGTGTGACACCCTTTTTTTGAGTGAAACACATGAAGGAGTGTTTCATGAGGTATCTTAATCATTTTGTGTAGAAGTAATACTATGATTTCCAAAGACAAAGGTGTAGCTCATGAGGGAGTTAGTGATGGGTCTTTCATGATTAAAGCTCTTAAACAACAATTTAAGTGCATAAATACTAGATTTAATGATATAAAGGAGAGGATGGAAGAGCAAGTTAATACAATAATAGAGTTGTAAATGAGGCATTAGGGATTATGAGGTTCTTAATGTGAAAAGGAAAGTGAGATGAGCTTGTGACCATGAATTTGATGATTCAGCTACTATGGTTAGAATTGCCAATAATAGAAGGGATCAAAGAGATTTTAGGAGACAAGGCAACTATGATCATGATTTGGGTAGTATTACAATGACAATTCCTCCATTCCAAGGTAAGAATGATCCTGATGTGTACTTAGAATGGGAAAAAAAGGTTGAATTGGTGTTTGACTATTATAACTACTCTAAAGAGATACAAGCTAAACTTGCTACCATTAAATTTACTAATTATGCTATTATTTGGTGGAATCAACTTGTTTTGATTAGGAGAAGGAATTGTGAGAGGCTTATTGATACATAGGATGAGATGAAGGCTATCATGAGTAGGAGGTTTGTCCTTAATCCCTATTATAGGGATTTGTACTAAAGGCTACAAAGGGCATTGAAAGTGTGGAGGATTACTGTAAGGAGATGAAGATTGCCATAATTAAGGCAAATATAGAAGAAGATAGAGAGGTAACCTTGGCTTAATTGTTGCAAGGGCTTAATAGAGACGTAGCCAATATGGTTGAATTACAACACCATGTGGAATTAGAAGACGTGGCACATATTGAAATGAAAATTGAAAGATAACTTAAACAAAAGGGTTCCACACAGTTTAGGTAGAAATAAGGCTTTACTTTACCTTGGAAGCTAAATTGGAGTAAAAAGGATGAGAAGGTAGATTACATGTCCAAAGCTAGGCTATCCAAGAGCAAGAATGTGTGTTCTAGCAAAGAGGCAGGTAATTCTAATCTTTAACCAAGTAGAAATAGAGATGTTAAATGTTTTAAGTGTTAAAAAGGGATCACATTACATCTTAATGTCTAAATAAGCATGCAGTGGACTTGAGAGGTACTATTGATGTTAAGACTGCAAGTAAGTTAGATAATGATTCTATGTCATCATCAAAGGGGTGAAAGTGATTGAGAGGAGTATCTAGTTAATGGAGTAGCTCTCTTTAAAAGGCAAGCATTGAATGTGCAAATGAAGCAAAAGAACAAGGTGCATGAGATAAAATGTTTCATATGAGGTGTCTCATTAAAGATAAGGTATATAGTATGATTATTAATGATGAGAGTTGCACTAATGTGGTTAACACAATTATGGTTGAAATGTTGAATTTACCTATCATGAAGCATCTTAGGCCATATAAACTTTAATGGTTGAATAAGAGTGGAGATGTCAAGGTAAATAAGTAAGTCCTCATTTCATTTTCTATTAGAAGTTTTATGTGATGTTGTACTTATACAAGTCAGTCATATTCTATTAGGAAGGTCATGGAAATTTGACAAGCGAGTTATATATGATAACTTCAAGAACTAATATTCCTTTGTAATGAATGAAAAACCCATCACTCTTGTACCATTAACACCTCAACAAGCTTATGAGGATAATTAAGGATTAAAAATAAGAGTCAAAAGAAAAAAGAGATTGAAAAAGAGGGTAAATGAAATAGAAAAGAGAGGAGAAATAATCAAGATACAAGAGATAATGAGAGAAGAAAAAAGAAAGTTTCTACATAAAAGAGAGTGATGTCAAAAGAGCATTTTATGCCAAACAGCCTATGATTGTACTTTTGTACAAAGAAACATATTTTAACACTAGCATGTTTGACCCATCTTTGCCTAATGTTGTTACTTCTTTTTAACACTTGAAGATGTATTCCTTAAGGATGGTCCAAGTGGATTACCACTTAAAAGATGAATTGAGCATCAAATTGATTTTATCCTTAGTACATCCATTCCAAATCAGCAAACATATAGGAGTAATCTTGAAGAGATAAAGGAGTTTTAAAGGAAAGTTTAAGAACTTAAGTCAAATGGATATATGAGAGAAAGTATGAGTCCCTATGCATCTTATACCTAAGAAGGAAGGGACTTAGAGATATGCATTGTCTATCAAGTGGCCAACAAAATTACTATAAAGTATTGTCACCCCATACCTAGGTTAGATGATATGTTAGATGAATTGTATGGTTTATGTGTCTTTTCTAAAATTGATTTGAAAAGTAGATATCATTAAATTATGATGAAAGAGGGAGATAAGTGGAAAGTAGCTTTCAAAACTAAGTATGGTCTATATGAATGGCTTGTTATGCCTTTTGGCCTCACTAATGCACCAAGGACTCTTATGCAATTGATGAATTATGTTTTGCATGCATTTATTGGTAAATTCATGGTTGTTTATTTTGATAATATTTTGGTCTATAGCAAAAACTGAGAAAAGCATCTTGATTATTTATGTTATGTTTTAATTATTTTACGTTGTGAGAAATTGTATTCTAACTTCAAGAAAAGTTCTTTTTGCACTAACCAAATCATATTTCTTGGCTATATTGTAAGTGCTAAAGGCGTTGAATTGAAAAGGAAAAAGTTAAGGCAATCTATGATTGGCCTATACCTAAGTCAATTAGTGATGTACATAATTTTCATGGTCTAGCTAGTATCTATACACCCTTTGTTAAGAACTTTAGCACCATTTCTATACCACTAATAGAGGTTATTAAAAAGAACATGGGTTTTAAGTGGGGCAATGATTAAGACAAGGCTTTTAATTATATTAAGGAAAAATTAAGTTTTTCAACCTTACTTACTTTACTTGACTTTGCAAAAACTTTCAAATTTAAGTGTAATGCTTCGGGTATTGGCATTGGAGCTATTTTAATGCAAGAAAGGCATTTAATATTCTACTTTATTGAAAAGCTAAGTGGAGCATGCATTAATTATCCTCTTTATGATAAAGAGATGTATGCATTGGTATGAGCTTTAGAGACATGACAACATTACCTTTGGGCTAAGGAATTTGTCATTCATACTAACCATGAATCCTTAAAGCACATAAAGGGTTAAGGAAAGTTGAACAAATGACATGCTGAGTATGCCAAATTCATTAAGACATTCCCTATATCATCAAATATAAACAAGATAAGAAAAATGTGATAGCTAATGCATTATCTCATAGGTATACCCTTATCTTAACACTTACTACAAAATTATTAGGATTTGAATAGATAAAAGATTTATATATAAAAGATCTTTACTTTGCTAATGTGTATAGAGCATGTGAGAGTCAGTCTTTGAGAAATTTTATAGGCATAAAGGTTTTTTTATTTAGGGAAAATCGTTTATACGTGCCTATGAGTTCTTTAAGGGAGTTAGTTGTGACAAAAGCTTATATGAGTGGTTTAATTGGTCATTTTGGAGTGAGGAAAGCTGTGAATGTCTTAGCTAAATATTTCTTTTGGGCACACATGAAACAAGATGTTGAGAGGGTATGCAAGAAATGTATAACATGTAAACAAGGTAAATCTAGAGTTTTACCCTATAGCTTGTACACCCTTTTACTCATAGCTTATGAGCTTTAAATTTAGGCAATTTAAGTGAAATAAAATGTGAGAGTTCTGTCCTTCAATTCTTTTAAGAACTAAAGAACTTGTCAAGAAGTAACTCTTCTTATGGCATTCAACTTGACTTGTCACTTCCGATTCCCTTCTTTTCTAAAGTTTGGCATCCATATTCTTCTTAATACTTTAGGTTTGTGTTCATTAGATATTGGGTCTAGGGTTTGTGTGATTGGAATCTAATTTAGCTTTTCTAGATATTATTTGATTCTTTGTGTATGTTGGGTCCCTAAACCACATCTTTTGGGTTTTCCATTAATGAATGATGAGAAGCTTAGATATGATGTGTGAAAGGTTTCAAAAGATGTAAGAGATCTATTGCACACCCAATAATGCAATCTAGAACCAAAAAGATGAAAAAAACACTAAATGGGTTGATTGAAGACATTTAGGCCAACCAAGTTACAAATGATGCAAATTTAAGCTTGAAAGAGAATCAAGGCCTTATTAATATGATTTAAGTACTTAATGGATTAAGGTTAAATAATAGCATTTACTTCTAAATAGGAGTTTGTCCTAAATAAGTGTTTGTTATAAAAGTGAAAGTTTTATGAATAAAAATTGTCCTAAATAAAAATTTATATCTCTTAGGATTGCTATCTTAGCTTATAAATAGACACCTCCTTGTAAGTTCTAAAATCAAACAATTTAAGAGAAATAAAAAGCAAGAATTTTTTCTTTTGATTCTTTCAAGAACTAAAGAACTTATCAAGAAGTAACTTTTCTTATGACATTCAACCTAACTTATCACTTTCAATTCCCTTCTTTTTTTGGAGTGTTGCATCCATATTCTTCTTAATAGCCTATGTTCGTGTTCCTTTGAATAATGGTTCTGAGGTTTGTATGATTAAAATCTAGCTTAACTTTCCTAGGTTTTTGTTAATTCTTTGTGTGTATTAGGTCCTTAAATCATGTCTTTTGGGGTTTGCATCAATAACTACAAAAATATCTTCATCTATCTTGAAACGAGACTAAGGTTAAGAAAACCAAAAGAAGATTATAGTGTAAAAACTATTATTCAAAGAATTATAAATAGTCACTCTAGTTAAAAAAAACTAATGGTATATTAATAAAACCTTTGATTAAAGATTTTAAAGTTGAGATCAAACTATTAAAAATTGAAATAAAAGATTTATAAGAAAGAATTTTAGTTCTAGAATCTGTAAATACGCCTCTAATCATTTCAGATACTTATTTGAAAGAAAAGTCAAATACTTTTCAATTTGTTAATCTCATTGATAGGGTGATTATCTATAAATGGCATACTTAGATTATAGTAGTATTTAATGAAAAGTATATCTTTTCAACTATTTTCTTAATTGATTCAAGCACAAATGCGAATTGTATTAATGAGGAAATAATGTCTTCAAAATACTTTTCAAAAACAACATAAGTGTTAAACACTATTGACAAAAGCAAGTTTGTTATTAAATGCAAGCTATCTTATAAGACAATATATAATGAAGAGATTTGCATTGAGATTCCTTTCATATTAGTTAAAAATCTATCTTAGTATATTATATTGCAAAATCTTTTCCTACATATGTTATACTCTATTAAGGAAATTAATAATAAAAGGGATTTTCTTAGAAATAAATGGAAAACTTATTAGTTTCAAATTTATATCTACACCTTAATATAGGGAGATAAATGTGCATAAAAAATTATTCAGAATAAAAGAGAAATTTATTTAATTTCTTTAGAGTAAGTGAAAAAAAAAATATTTACAAAAAAAAATATATATAATACTCCTATTATAAAAGTTAAATGCAAGAATTATAGAAAAAGCTAGAAAATATGGGTTATGCAAAAATCCCTATTGCTTTTTGGGATAGAAAGAAGCATGTGATTGAATTACTATATGAAGTGTCTTTTAATGAAAGTCAAATGCCTAACAAAGTGAGGCCTATAACTATAGCACTAAGACATTTAGAGATCCAATAAAAAGAAATAAACAATCTCCTAAAGAAAAGACTTACTAGAAAAAGTAACAACGTATGGAATTACCTAGTATTTTATATGAAAAATGCTATAGAATTAGAGCGAAGAGTTATGATATTAGTTATTGATTATAAGCCTTTAAATAAGACCTTGAGATGTATTAGATATCTTATACCTAATAAAAAAGATTTGCTATAAAGACTTTCTGAAACTCAAATAATTTCAAAACTTGATATGAAATTTGATTATTGACAAATTCGAATTTGTGAAAAGAATAGGTAAAAAATAGCACTTACAATTTCATTTGAACATTATAAATGTAATACAATGCCTTTTAGGATAAAAAATACACCCTCAAAATTTCAAAAAATTACAAATGAAATATTTAATACTTATTCAATATTTACAATTATTTATATTAATGATGTATTAGTTTTTTCTAATACCACTGAATAACATTTTAAACATTTGAACCTTTTTTTAAAGGTTATTAAAAAAGTTGGTTTAGCCACTTCAGTTAAAAAGATGAAATTATTCCAAATCAGGGTTAGATTCTCTGGTCACTTCTTTGAAAATGGAACTATTATTCCTCTTGATCAAGCAATTGAGTTTGCCTCTAAATTTCCTAATGAAATTAGAGAAAAACAATGGTTGCAATGGTTTTTAAGTCATATAAATTATATTTTAGAATTTTATAGATAATTAGCTTATTATGCTAAACATTTATTTAAAAGATTACAGAAAAATCTTCCCAAGTGAATGAATGAAAATATGAAGGCAATTAAGAAGATAAAAATAAAAATAAAGGAACTACCATGTCTTAGCCCCCCTTACCTTGATGCTTTTGATATAATAGAAATGGATGCATTAAATATAGGATACAAAGGAATACTGAAACAAAGAATTAGCTCAAAACAACAATTAGTTCATTTCACTTCAGAAGTCAGAAAATGAATTGGAATTAATTACTTTACTATTAAAAAAGAAAGATTAGTTATTATGCTATGTATTCAAAAATTTAAAGGTAATATGTTAAATCAAAAATTCCTTTTAAAGATAGATTATAAGGTAGCTAAAAATTTCTTTACTAAAAATGTTAAAGACATTGCTTTTAAACAAGTTTTTACTAGATAACAAGAAATATTTTCTATATTTGATTTTGATATTAAGTTTATTAAAGAAAATTCTAAGTCTTTACCAAATTTCCTAACTCTTGAATTTTTGTAGGGAACTAAAATGTAAGTAAAAGGCCTCTGATCTTCAATCCCCAACAAAGTTGGTTAATTCACCAGCTAAAGATACCAAAGTAAAAAAAGTTAATAAACTTTGTGATGATGCTTATAACAGAGTTTTGGATAAATTCATTACATATCATTTAATCCAAAGTACATAGATTTTTTATCCACTATTGAAAATAATTATGCTCAGGTTAGACTTAATGAAATCACACTTTTTTCTCTTAAAATGATATGTATCCTTATAATAATATGAAAGATTATCTCTATTATCAATAAATACTACATGAAACAAGTTTTGTAGTTATTAAACCTATCGAAAAAGGATCTAGAATTGAATTTGGTTATGGTTTACAAATTGGGCTTACATAAGAAGATTGGTAAGGGAATCTCTTTGGTTTCAAAGAATGGGAAAAAGTCTTTTTGTATGAAAATAGGCAAAGGAAGTTTGGTTGGTTCATTCAAATACATCTTTTGAATGATCAAAAAAGATTTCTAAATTGGTTTAAAACTTGATCTTTCAATTGGGGTTTACATCATATAACCTTACCCATAAAGTTAAAACTATTTATAATAGTTTTGTGAAGCAAATAAAGAGGTTAAAGGCCCATTGTTAATGTTTGTAGCTTGGTATCATGTTCCATGGATTATTAAATAAGACTACACCATTATGGTTAAATGGGTTGATGTCCTAAATGCTGACATTATACATGTTCCATGACTAGTAAGACAAATTAATATCTGATGGTGGGCAAATTTTGACTTTTTTTATGATGGAGTTTATATAGGAAAAGAAGTCATTTGCATAAATAGACCTAAGGCTCCATTACCAAAGCTCACTCCTATTAGTCCCAAAGAGATATTAAAGACTTTAATGAAGTTTGTATTAAAAGAAAGGTTATTGGAAATAATGACTAGTTTGCTCTAACCAAAACAAGACACTTAAGCCTATAAAACTAAAAGTGATTGGTAGCATCTCAATGATGATATTATATAGGATTCCTTGCCATACTAAGCCTACGTGTGAAAGATTATAGAAAAATCCTACTAAGTAGATGGATGAATAAATAGAGGCAATTAAAAAGATAAAAATAAAAATAATGGAACTGCCATATCTTAGCCTTCCTTACCTTGATACTTTTAAAATAATAGAAATAGATGCATTACATAGAGGATTTAGAGGAATCCTTAAACAAAGGATTAATTCAAAAGAACAATTAGTTTGTTTCACTTCAAAAGTTTAAAGAGAAGCTAAGGTTAATTACTTTATTATTAAAAAAGAAATGTTAACTATTATATTATGAATTTAAGAATTTAAAGGTGATCTATTAAATCAAAAATTCCTTTTAAGGATAGATTGTAAAGCAATAAAAGATGTCTAGGTGTAAAGGAAAGTGAAACCTTAACAATCTTTTTTTGTAAAGACTAATAAGCCATTACTTTTGCATAAAACTTGATAATAGTTGCATTGATCATTACAATTGTTAACAGAATCATCTTTAGAGGTAAAGTTTTCTTCTTCTTCAATCTACTTCTAAGTGTCCTCTTAAAGTCTTCATCTATGGATAATTCTTGAATTTTTTGTTGCATTTTACATTTATTAGAATAATAACCTATCTTTCTACATTTGTAACATACATCTATTTTCTTTTTCTCTTTTTGCATGCTAGGCTTTTTTTTTTCTTTTAACTTTTCCATTTCATAAAAGGATTTCTTTTAAGGTATGGGTTTATAACCCTTTCTTCTAATTTTTTTAGGATATTTCATTGGTAGAAAGCTTATTTGTTCATAAAAGTCTCTTAATGCCTTTTTATGCTATATTTTTTCATTCTGTAATTGCCTATGCAATTTTATCTCACTACAAAATTTAACTCCTACTACAACTTTTGTAGCTAATTCTTAGACAAAAATTTTTCTTTCCAAAAAATATTTTGATTATCTTCTCAAATAAAAACTTTTAAAAAAACACATTTTTATACTACCTAAAGTAAGACAAGATCTAGGCATCTTAAGTTAATGAGTTGCATATACATTTTGTCTACTAATACACACCTATATATGGCAAACATGGGTACAAAAGTAGCATAACTTAAGGTTTCAACAATGAGATACTAAAAAGGTTAAGCTTTTAACTATTTAGAAGGTTAGCATTCCATTAGACTTTGATACCGTTTCTATCTTGGCAACATAAGATCACATGCAGATATATAAAAACTAATTTAGGCACATCGATATAAAAGAAAAAAAAAACTTAAAGTAGATAATGATAGAATTAAAATACTTATAAAAACAAAACTTTCATTAAACACCAAATGTTCTTACAAGCTTATATTTTTCAAAAGGGGAGAGAAGAAGAAAGAAAACAAAAGTTAGAGAAAGAAGGAAATTAGAAGGCTTTTGGCCCATGACATTTTGTCTACTGAAAGTTGTTTGTTTCTTGTCCCTTTACAACTCATTTAGGTCTTGAGAATCTTGTATAATATCATCATTAAAAGGCCTTTAACTACTTTTAACTTGGTTGACTTAGGTGTTATGATCTATTTGGAGTAGAGTAGCCATCATTTCTAATAACCTTTTTGTTGGTACAAACATCATTAAAGTCTTTAATATCTCTTTGGAACTAGTTGGAGTGGGCTTTAGTGGTGGAGCCTTAGGTCCATTTATGCAAATGTCTCCTTTTCTTCTATAGACTCCATCATCAAAAGGTCAAATTTTTCCCACTATTAGATATTAATCCATCTTACCAGCTATAGAACATGTCTATTGTCAACATCTAAGGCATTAATTTGTTTAGCCATAATGGTGTATTCCCATTTAATAATCCATAAAACATGGTACCAGCCTACCAACATTAACAATAGGTCTTTAACCTCTTGATTTGCTTTACAAAATTGTTCATAAACAATTCTAACTTTATGGGGTAAGGTTAAATAAAATAAAACCCACTTAAAAACTAGGCTTTAAACCAATTTGGAAATCTATTTAGATCATTTAGGTGATGTATTCGAATGAACCAACTAAATTTTCATTGCCTACTTTCATATAATAAAGCCTTTTCTTATGCACAATATAATCAAAATAATTATAAGTTTTAACTTTCCTAAATTTGGTGTATGCCTAGTCCCTAAAACCTTAACTAGATTTAATTTGAGATCCTTTTTTTATAAGTTTAATAACCACTGAGCCTTTTTCATGTACTATCTATTGATAATATAGACAATCCTTCATATTATTATAAGAATACATACCATATTTAAAATAAAAACACGTATCCTCATTAGGTTTAAGTTAAGTATAATTATTTTCAATAGTACATAAAAATATCTATGTACTTTAGAATTAAAGAATATGCAATGATTTACCCAAAGCTCATTCATAAGTATTATCATGAAGTTTATCAACTTCTTTTGCATTTGCATCTTTAGCTGGTGAGTTAATAGACTTTGCTAGGGATTAAGGTCCTTATATTAGAGGCCTTTTACTTATATCTTAGTTCCTTGCAAAAATTTAAGTGTTAAAAAATTTGGTAAAGAATTAGAATTTTCATTAATAAACATAATATCAAAATCAAACACAAAAAGTGTTCCTTGTTATTTAGTAAAAATTTGTTTAAAAGCAATATTTTTAATATCCTTAGTAAGAAAATCTTTAACTACCTTACAATCTATTTTAAAAATAATTTCTAATTTAACATATTACTTTCGAATTTTTTAATACATAGCATAATAACTCTAACCCCTCTCTAAACTCATTAAATGAATGAACTAATTATTCCTTTGAATTAATCCTTTGCTTAAAGATTTCTCCATAACCTTTATCTGATGCATCAATTTCAACTATTAAGAGTATTAGGATAAGATAGAGTTAAATATGTCAATTCTTTTGTTTTCAAATTTATTTTCTTACCTTTATATGTTTATCTATTCATTAAGGAGGATTTTTCTATAACCTATCAAACAAAGGCTTAGTATCATAAGTTAATTCTTCATAGAATTCTAAATATAATTTAGACATCTTAAGAATTTTTGCAACTATTGTTTTTCTCTAATTTAATTAGGAACAATTGTTCCATTTTCGATGAAATGACCAAGGAATATAAATTTGGTTTGGAATAACTTCATTTTTTTGGTTGAAGCGACTAAACTAACTTTTATAATAACCTTAAAAATATATATTTAAAGGTTTAAAATGTTATTTAATTGTATTAGAAAATATTAACACATCATCAATATAAACAATAGAAAATGCTAAATAAGTACTAAATATTTCATTCATGATTTTTTGAAATTCAAAAGGTGCATTTTTTTTAACACAAAAGGCATTACATTCCATTCATATTGTACGAATGCAACTATAAATGCTATTTTATACTTATTCTTTTCATGAATTTGAATCTGCCAATGACCAGATTTCATATTAAATTTTGAAAATATTTGAACTTTATAAAACTTATTTAGTGAATTTCTTTATTAGGTATAGAATATCTAATCTATCTCAAAACCTTATTTAAAAACTTATAATTAATAATTAATCTTGAAACTTATTGGAAGGAATGGAATAATAAAGTATGAAATGAACCCTTATATCAAAGGTTTTTATGGCCTTTAATGAGAATTCTGGTTATTATAAAAAGAAAATGGTTTTTTATAACCTTTAATGGAAAAGAACAAGAAATATGACCTTTAATGAAAATATAGGAGATGTAGATATTTTCACCTATTTGAAAAAGCTTTACAAATTTAAGGAAAATTCTTTCCCAAATCTTTCTATCCTAGAAGAATGTATAGTCCTTGAAAAAGTATTTCAAGAGTATGTTGTAAGAAGGCTATTTCTTTTGCTTATTTTCATACAATAAGGTTTTTTTTTTTCATGCATTGATATGATCAAAATATGAAGTCTCAAATATTTAATGCTATACAAATAAAGAACTAAATTTTGGTTTTTATAATCCTTTTAAAAATAAATATGACTTAAAAAGGATAAATATTTTATCCTTTTAAGAATACTATAAAAAGGAAATTGTTTTTTTATAACCTTTAATGAAAAAGGATGAGAAATATGACTTAAATGCCATAAGATATATACCAATGGTATAAGAGCTATAGACATTTTCACTTATTTGGAAAAGGTTTACAAACTTAAGAAAAAGCCTTTCCCAAATTTTTTACCCTAAGGAATGTATTGTCCTTGAAAAAGCATATTAATAATATGTTACAAGAAAAGGAAAAAGGCTTATTAACCTTCTAATAAGGCTAAGAAGATGTATTAAAACATCATCTATTTGCTACTTGATATCCCATATCAAGATAAGTGCACACAGGTGAATACTAATAACTCTTTTTCCTTTTCTTGTAACACATTAGTGAAATCATTATTAAAAGTAGTCAATGAGGAATAGAATTACCTCTTTTAAATTTTCTAGTAATGACAAACATCATCATATAATGAAGTAAAATGAGATTCTAATTCTCTAACATTCTATCTAAATTCCATTCTACAATACTATTACCTTCCTATTATACATAATTATACTCAGACCATTCCTCTAATAAAAGGCTAACTAGAGTAGGCTTGTGATAATATAGTTTTGTATGGATTTTATTAAAAGTCATTTTATTAATTTCCATACTTTCCTTTTTATAAGAAAGTAATAAATCTTTTCAATCTAGATTATGTTCAAATAAGAACATTTCTCCAAGTCACGCTTCCTTTGTACCCCAAGTAGGGTTGGAATGCCGATTAAGAAGAATTATCACCATTATCTCCAAACTTTGTATAAAAACAAAGTAATTCCTTTCGTATTGGTTAAAAACTTATCTTAGGATGTTATCTTGGGAAATCCTTTCTTACATATGCTATACCTTATTAAGAAAGCTAGTAATAAAGGAATTTTCTCAAAAATAAATGGAACACTTATTAGCTTGAAATTTAGATCTACTCCTCAATATAGGGAGATGACCTTAATCTAAGTAGTTTCGGAATTTGTAAATGAACCTTTAGGTATTCTAGATAGTTTTTTAAAAGAAGAGTTGAGGGTTTTTTAATATGCTAATCTCATTAATAGTGTAATTAACCAAAATGTCGTACTTAGATTATAGTAGTAGTCAATAAAGAGTATGACTTTTCAACTATTACTTTAATTGATTCAGGCGTGGACATGAAAATAATTAATGAAGGAGTAGTTCCTTCAAAATACTTTACAAAAACAACAAAAGTGTTAAACATTGCTGATAAAAGCAAGGTTGTTATTAAATACAAGTTATCTTAAGTGGCAATATGCAACAAAAGAATTTGCTTAGAGATTCCTTTCATAATGGTTAAAAACTTTAAAGCTTAATTGGATGTTTCTAGTGGTTCCTTTTATTATTGTGTCTTGGATAGTCTCACTTCAAGAAAGTAGAAGATACTTATCCAACTATTCTCTTTTTTCTTTTACATTTGTAATCTTATCCATAAGATCTATTATCAAGTTGTCTTATTTTGCAAGGTATAATAAGCCATTACATTTACACCCAAGCCAACCAAGTTAAGAACAGTTAAAAGCACCTTAATGATGATATTTTACAAGATTCTCAAGACTCATATGAGTTGTCAAGAGAAATGGACAAGTAACTTTCAATTAACAAGATGTTATTGGTCAATTTTAATAAAGCTACTTTAGCAAAAGTGGAGGATATTAGCAAAATAATGGAGCATTCCACTTTGAAAAGTAAATTCCTCCTATTATGGTTATCACATTTTTCTATGTATAAATAAGACCCCTCATAGGCTAAGAGGGGCAAAGTCCAATTAGATTCTTTCTTGAAGATTGCTTCCTTCTCTCTCTCTCATAACATCTTTTCTCTCCCCTTTTTGTAACATAAGCTTGTAATGACTTTTGGTGTTCAATGAAAGTTTTATTTTTGTAAGTACTATGCTCTTTACTTTATTATCTTCTTTTGTATCAACGTGCTTAATTTAGTTTTATGAATTCTGTATCTGTGTGTGTGTGATCCCATCATGTTTATGTGTTTGATCTTGTGTTATCAAAAAAGGAATGGCACTCAAACTTGCTAAATAGGTTAATAGACAAGTGGAAGACGTAATTGAATTCCAAAATAAGGATGTCAAAATTTGATTTGCTTTATCTAAGTGTGGGGTTAAACCTCGAAAAGGGAAAAGAAAAGGTTAAACCTAGATTCTCTATCTCTTCAATACCAATTACTGAGCTAGAAGGCATTAGAAGAACAAAAAAGTAGGTTAGTCAACCTTAGTATAGAGTTAACTCTTCTCCCTTAACTTCTAGTTTTGTGGTTATATCATGATGTAGACAAGTCTCTATGTCCTTAAAGTAGTCAATGAGGTAGATGAAAAGGTGAGAGAGTTACTTTATTCTTCTAAAAATACTATAAAAAGAAAATAGTTTTGTATTGCCTTTAATGAAAAAGAGTGAGAAGTATGACATAAACACCATAAGATATATATTAATAGTATAAGAGTTGTAGATATATTTGCTTATTTGGAAAAGGTCTACAAACTTAAGAAAAAACATTTTCCAAGTTTGTCTACCCCAGAAAAATGGTTCTTGAAAAAGCATATCAATAATATATTACATGAAAAGGAAAAAAGGATCAATAGTATTCACCCACCTACACTTAACCTAAGTGTAAAAATAGAAGACTATGAAATTATACCTTCACCACATAAAGTTGAGCCTTCTACTAATCTTTATCTTCAATCTATAAGAAATTAGCTTAATAGAGTTGAAGAAAAGATAGAAAAAGTGGTTTAGAAAGCTCTGAAACCTCTAGTTAAACAAGAAATAAAAAAAAAAAGGTTTTTATTTAAACCTATGTCACCAAAAGAAATAAATTAAAATATGTTAGGTAAAAATTATGAAAAAAATAGAATTAGTCAATGAAATAATCAAAAGATTAAAAAAACCTTGGATTAAAAGAAAAAGATACTTCTGTATTAGGAAAAGAGGAACAAATTATAGAAGAAGGATCAAAGTTGAGGAATATGTGGACAAACTTCAAGAAATGTTCTTATCAAAACAAAACTTAAGTCAAAAAGATCCATAACTTTCTTATAAGAAGGAAAGAATGGAAATTAACAAAATGACTTTTAATAAAGTCCCTACAAAATTATATCATCCTAGATTTACTCCAATCAACCTCTTATTAAAAGAATAGTTTGAGTAAAATTATGTATAATACGATGGTAGCATAATCGTAAAATAGAATTTAGATGGAATGATAGAAAATCAGATTCTCATTCTACTTCATTATATGATGATGTTTACCATAGCTACAAAATGTAAAGGAGGTAATTTTAATGCCTAAATAGCCAAGATTTATAATAAATGACTTTACTAGACAATTTAAAAGTTAGTGGGATTTTTATTTGTCAAAAGAAATTAAATCTCAGATATTCAATGTTGTAAAAATAACAAGGAATGCAATTTGCTAATAATGTTAATACACTAATTTATACAATTACTAACCATTTTATTAGCACAACTACCTTATTGGTAGATAAGACATATAGGCAACTTATTAATTTAAAGTGCCTAGATCTTTATCACTTTAGGTGGTATAATGGTGTTTTCTTCTCTAAAGTTTTTATTAGTTAGATTATGTTTTGGAAAGAAACTTTTTTATTTAGGTTACTTATCATATTTGTTGAAAGAGTAAAAAATTAGTTAAAATCCTATCATGGTGGATTTATTTATTACTTTAGTTACACCTATAGAGAATTAGCTATTGAACTAGTAGATGAAATAGTTAAACTCTATAATCAAATAAAATTGTATTGGTACAATATGAAAAAATTTAGGGTAAAAAAGCCTTAGAAGACTTTTCTAAGCAAATGAGTTATCTACCTATGAAATATTCTAAAAAATTTAGAAAGAAGGGTTATAAACTCATACCTTAAAAGAAATCCTTTTATAAAAAGGAAAAATTAAAAGAAAAGAAAAGGTTCACTCTATAGGAAAAAAAAAAAAGAAAAAGACAGTTGTTTGTTATAAGTGCAAAAAAAAAAGGCATTATTCTAATAAATGTAAAATAAAACAAAAAATTTAGGAATTATTTATAGATGAAGACCTTAAAATGTCATTAATGCATATCTTCTTATCAAAAGATGAATCTAAAGAATCAAATTTAGAGGTAGATCTTTTTGAGGAAGATACATCCTTTAAAGACGAGTTTGGTGATAATTCTAATGATTAATGCGATTATTATCAAGTTTTATGCAAAAGTAATGACTTATTAGTCCTTACAAAAGAAGATAATCTAATGTTAGATCTTATTGATAAGATTATAGATCCAAAAGAAAAAAGAGAGTAGCTAGAGAAATATCTTTATTTGTCTCAAAATGAGACTAGGGTTAAAGAACTAAAGAAAGATTACAATTTAAAAATTGTTATTCAGAGAATTAGAAATGACCATTCAAGTACAAATACTACAAAAACAACAATATAATCTTTTATTAGATAGCTTAAAGCTAAAATTAATCAGTTAAAAACTGTGATAAAAGGATTAAAAGAAAGGGTATTAGTATTGTAATCAATAGTAGAAAAGGACAAAGATCCATTCAATATTTTAGATACTTCTTTGGTAGAAGAATTAAGTACCCTCAAATACGTCAACTTAGTTGAAAGGGTTATTACCCATATTTGGCATACTTAGATTATTGTAGTAGTCAATAAGGAGTATATCTTTTCTATCATAACCTTAACTAATTCAAGCATTGATACGAATTGTCATTAGCCCTTCTTGAATTCTTAATGGATTCTTATAAGCCTCCTTGTATTAATGTATCCATGAATCTCATCATTCCCCTACTCCTCAAAAGGATTTATCCTTAAATCATTACCTGTGTCAAGAGGAGAAAGATCAACAATATTAAATATTACTCACATTGTATTTACCAAGAAGGTCTAACATATAGGCATTATCATTAATTTATGCCACCACTTGAAATAGACTATCCCCTATAGACTGTAGCTTGGAATGCCTCTAAGTAAGGAATCTTTTCTTATGCATATGTACCCAAACCTAATCACTACATTCAAACAACACTTTCTTTGGCCCGACATGGGATACATATTGCTCAATTTATTATACAATTTATTTTCACACATTCTCATCTAATTTCTTCACCATTTCTGTCATGCATTCACCATCTAAGTTAACATACTCATCAAGTAAAGGCATCAAATCCAAAGGAGTTAAAGGATTAAAAACATACATAATTTCAAATGAAGAGTAACTAGTAATAGAATAAACACTCCTATTGTATGCAAACCTTACATGTAGAAAACAATCCTCACTTATTTTCAAATTTAGGTGAATAATAGCATGTAAAAAAGTAAAAAGCGTTCAATTAATTACCTCAATTTGCCTATCTATTTGTAGATGGTGAGTAGTTGAGAATAATAATTTAGTACCTAACTTACCCCGCAAAATCTTCTAGAAATAGCTCAAAAAATTTGTATCCCTATCTAAAATAATACTTTGAAGTATGCCATGCAAGCATACTACCTCTTTAAAGAATAATTTTGCCATGCTTTTTGCATCATTAGTTTTATGGCATGGGATAGAGTGTGTCATCTTTAAAAACCTATCAATAACAACAATATTGAATCTCTAACCATTTCTTTTTATCACAACAACCCTAATATAAAGTCCATAGATAAATCAACATAAGGTTGGCTAGGTATGGGTAAAGGAGTGTACAAGCCATGGGTTAAAACTTTCAAGATAGAGTGTGATGCTTCATGTATTAGCATTGGAGCTATTTTGATGTAGGAAAGGTGTTCAATTGCCTACTTTAGCAAAAAGCTAAGTGAAGTAGGCCTTAAATTGTTATTGCATAGCTTTGATCATGAAGGATACATCACTAACTCCCTCTTGAGCTACACCTTTGTCTTTGGAAGTCATTGTATTATTTTTATACAAAATGATTAGAATACCTCACAAAACACTCCCCTAAGTGTTTCATTCAAAAAAAGGTGTCACACTCCCTTGTGTTTACACTTTTATTTTGGCTTTTTCTTAATATGAACTTGCACTCTTGCCTTTTACCACTCAAATTTTCCCTTCTAGCTCTTTAACGAACTAATCAAGCTAAATCAAAAGGATTGGTTTTTGGGTAGAATTAAACTAATTAGAGAATAAGGGGTCAAAAAAATGAAATAAGACATTAAGGAAAATAAATTTAATGAACTACACTTATATAAAACAAGATAAGGAGTTAAACTTAGAGTACAAACTTGGATGACTTAACAAGAAAATAGAAAACAAAATTGGAATTAAGTAAGAAAACTATATTATTATTGTGGCCAATTTTTCTAAACAATTTAACTTCTATTAATAACTTGAATTTGATGCATTTTTTATTCCTACTTTTTTTTTTATGGATAAGCACAAAACAATAGTGAGGATTGTTTGATGGATATGAAGGAATCCTTTAATTGATGGAATTTATTAAATTCAAAGTACTAAAGTTGTAAAACATGTTTGTGAAAAAAATTATAGGAAAAAAGAAATTGAAGATGAAAGGAGAAAAAAGGGAAAGAAGAGAGAAAGGAGATGAGACTAAGAGAAAAGAAGGATAGGGGCAACAAAGAAAAATTGAGAATTTGTATGCAAAAGAAAGGAACATTAAGAGAGCTTCCTATTAAAAAAGCTTGTGATTGTACTTATGTATAAAGAGGCACATTTTAGTACTAATGAGCTTAATCCCTCTTTGTCTAGTGCTAGTACTTCTCTTTTTTAGGAATTTAATGATGTTTTTCCTAAAGAACCAAGAGATTTGCCACCTTCAAGAGGAATAGAACATTAGATTGAGTTCAACCCTAGTGCAACAATTTCAAATTGACATACCTATAGAAGTAATCCTGAGTAAACAAAGTAGTTTCAAAAGCAAGTTAAGGAGCTTATGTAAAAGGGATATGTGAGGGAGAGCATGAGTTTGTGTGCAATTCCAATATTACTTGTGCCTAAAAAGGATAGCACTTAATGTTTATTGACTATAAAGTAGTCAACAAAATCACTGTAAAGTATTGCTCTACACCTTTAGTAGTATGAAATCATTGAATTACATTAAACAAAGAATCCTCAATCTTCAATAGCATTTCTTATGAGAATTGAATGGTTAATTTATTAAAGGATGAGAAAGTCCCCTAATTTCTTATTAATAAGGCTTCTCCTTTCACTCAGAGGACTCATTCACATAAAATGATCATAAAATCAACTTTTGTGTCCACACTAATATTATATTCGTTTGGAATAATCACATGCTTATATTTTTGTACTATAAATCCATTGAATTCTTTCAAACAAAGGAGTTATTGATCTTAATTAACTTTTCTTACCTAGATTTAATGGTTCAATTCATGAAGAATGAGATTGTCACATCATTTCATACTAACAAGATTTATTCTATCATTATATGGACTCATTTACACAAAATGATCTAAAATTAACTTTTATGTCTACATCAAACACCATATTCAATACAACAAGCACATCTAATATGAACTCTAAAGAATAAAATGAAACTCATAAGCAAAACAAGGAATTCAAAACCCTAAGAAAGTTAAATCAAATTTAACAAAAGTAAAACCTTGATCCAAGATCAATGAAACATGAACCTAAGGTATAGACTTAGACATGACATTCAAAGGAACATGAACCAAAGGTATATAGAAAGATATAGGCACCATACTCTAGAAAGAAAGGATTTGGGAATGATAAGATGAGTTGAAACATTGCAAGACAAAAATTTTGATAAGTTGGCAAAGTTCAAAGAAAAACTAAAAAAGAAAATTCTCACCTTTTTTTATTTTACCAATCATCTATATCTTTTAACAAAGAAATCAATCCTATTTATAATTTGACATAATAACCTTAAAATCCTAGAAATAGAGACAATGATATACTCCTTGAATATAGAAACATTACTATTTTATTTGTAAACTCTTATTTTATAACAAACTCCTATTTTATAACAAACTCTTACTTAGGAGTAGATTTTATTATTTAACCCTAGCCCATTAAGCACTCCAATCATAGTAATGAAGCCTTAGACCTCTTTAAAGCTTGAATTCATGCTTTTTGTTACTTAGTTAGCCGAAACATCCTCAATTAGCCATTTAGTGCTTTCATCTTTTGAGCCCTTAAATGTGCAATTGGCCCTATCTAAGGGCTTAATGGATCTTAAGAAGCTCTCCATGCATCTCATCATTCCCTTTCTCCTTAAAAGGACTTGTCCTTGAATTGTCACCTATGTCAAAAACATTAGAAATAACCTCACATACACTCCCTTATATGTCTCTCCCAATTGTTCTTACTTAACCATTGTGTTCACTTATCTTTGGTGGATTTTCTTATAATGAGCTCACACTTTTGCCTTTAACCACTCTTAGCTTCCTTTTCTAGCTCCTTAAGGAACTAAACAAACTAAATCAAGAATATTAATCTTAAACAAACCAACTCACAAAATAAAATAAACATGATAAAATTAACTTAATGAAAAACAACAAATTAGAAAACTAAAAGGGGACATCAAGGAAAATCAATTTATGGAAGTAGACTTAAAGGAAACAAGTACTTGGTTGATAGAATAAGAAAATAGATTATGGAAGTAGAGTTAAGCAAGAAGGCAAGATCATTATTGTGGCAAGTTTGATCAAACTATTGAGCTATTGCCTTAAAGTGGATTTTTTTTTTGATTTTTTTGTCACTTTTTTTTTGTTTCTTTCATTGTTTTGTTTTTTCATGCATGAATTCAAAAACAAGAAAAGATAAACTATGGTTTGGTGGATCCAGAGACCATAAGGTTATAAAAAGGTAGCTGAGAAGAAGAATAAAAGAAAAACTCAAATTTAGATAAACAAACCTAATTTAAACCCTAAAGCTTTGATACCATTCGATGTGAACCTTGAAAAGGACAATGAAACCTATAAGGAAAATAAGTAATTCAAAACCCTAAAAAAGTTAAATCAAGTTTAATAAAAGTAAAACTTAGACCCAATGTTCAAAGGAACATGAGCCAAATGTATAAATAAGAATATGGATGCCACACTCTAAAAAGAAGGGATTTGGGAGTGATAAGTCTAGTTGGAAAGCTACAAGATAATAATCTTGATAAGTTCACAAAGTTCAAAAAAGAATCGAAAGCAAAAAATTCTCACTTTTTTTTCACCAATGATCTATTTATTTTAACAATGAAATCAATCCTATTTATAAGCTAATGTAACAACCATAAAACCCTAAAAATAAAGACAATGATATACTCCTAAATTGTAAACTCCCATTTTATAATAAACTCTTACTTTCTAGCAGACTCCTACTTAGGATTGGATTTTATTATTTATCCTTAACCCATTAAGAAATCTATTAACTCCAATGTTCAAAGGAACACAAACCTAAGGTATATACCTACACCTAATGTTCAAAGAAACATGAACTAAAGGCATAAACAAGGAAATGGTTGCCATAAGACAATAATCTTGATAAGTTTGCAAAGTTCAATGAAGAATCAAAAGAGAAAATTCTCACTTTTCTTTCACCAATGATCTATCTCTTTTAACAATGAAATCAATCCTATTTATAAGTTGAAGTAACAACCCTAAAAGCCTAAAAGTAAAGACACTCATTTCTTGCTAATATGGCTTCCTAATTCCTTGCAAATAGTCATTCACATAAAATAATAATGAAATTAACTTTTGTATTTGCAACTAACATTATATTTAGGGAAACAAGCACATCATTATACCTTTGGTAGTATGAATCACTTAAAGTATATAAAACATAAGAGTCATTGATCTTAATTAGCAATTCTTGTATGGATTAAAGTGTTGATTGCCTAAAAGATAAGAACATGACTTTATTTATTGCTAAGAAGCTTTCTCTTTTTGTCGTAATAAGTGATTCATAGAAAATGATCATGAAATTAACTAATCTATTTGCACCAAATATTATATTCACTCCCACAAGCATGTAAAAACACTTTGATAGTTTGAATCCATCTAATGCTAGTTTAGAATTTAAGTTTATAATTGCTTGATAATTCTAGCACTAGGTAGGAAATAGAAATTGATAATTATAATCAAGTCTTTGTCTAATTTATATGGAGAACATAGTCTACAATTAAATGAATTAATTTGTGAATTTCTTGTTAAGATTCAACTATTTTTCTTATCTTGATGCTATCAATAAATTATATATAGAGAGCTTTTCATAGGTAGTTTAATTAATAAGATGAGTCCATCACTGCCTTATTTACTTCTTCTTCTAACGCTACCTTATCTTCACTCTCTGCCTCCCTCTATAATTCCTAAATAGTCATTACCCTTTTATTTAGACACTTATAAGCAATATGCCCATGCCATAGATATTTGGAGAATAATGTCTCAAACCCTTTTAATAGGCTTTAGATCACCCATTTTCTCTTGTTCCTTAACCAAATCTACTTATTGTTTACTAGAGGCCTCCTTTTCTGTCTACTTTGCACCCCATTTAGAATTAAGCCATAGAAGGGTGGAAGCTAAGTTAGTTGTCGTATTGCCACTCTGTTGTGATACATTCTGCTTATTCATATCACACTTAAACTATCTCTCCACCTTAACAATAAGCTTAATTACATCATCTAAAAATACAAAAGATTGTAACTCCACCATATTCGTAATAACTATATTCAACCCTTCTAAGAACCTTATAATGACTTGTTTTTGAGGTTCTTATAATTCATATCACATCGTCAGCATTTCAAATTTCTTAGCATAATTTTCATTGCACATACCCCCTTCCCTAAGACTTTGAAACCTAAGGTATAATTCTTACCTCCAATATTTAAGTACAAAACCATTTTGCATTAATCTCTTTATAATTCTCAAACTTCTAATCTCCTTTTCACTATCTCTGTTTATTTGTGCTTTCATGTTCTCCCACCATAAACTAGTATAATCTATGAATTCAAAAGTAGCATGTTTGCATTTTTTACCTCAATATAATCTAGGCACTCAAATACTTTTTCTACTCATTTCACCCATTCCAAGTACTCCTTAGGTGAGTTGGTTCCTTTAAATGGTGGAATCTTCATTTTTATGTAATTTCTCAAATCCCATTACTACTACCTTTGCTGAGGTTGTTCTTCCACACCATTCTCTATTCCAAGCTCATCTTCATCTCCCATATCATCACAGATAACCCCTCTTGTGCTTAAGGTTCACATTACCATTAGGTTTGTTGTACAACCATTCTTTTAATAGCTTGAATCAATTAGTTAAGTCATTCTGTCATCTCCTTTTCTCTTCATTAAAGCCTTATGATTTGAGCTTGTTCCAAGCAAAGTCCTTTTGGTACATTTTCCCCTACCATGATTCAAATTTAATTGGTTTAGGGTAGAAATCACTCAACTCATGTGTTTCTTTCAAACAATCCCTTACATGATGAGATCTATAGAAAAGCCAATACATAAAAGGGTTTCTAAGGATTTATTAAGCTTTCATGAAGGACCAATGATACATTCAAAGGCTAAGAAGATGAAAGAAGCACTTAATGGACTAATTAAGGATATTCAAGCCAACAAAGTTATAAATGGCTTCAATTCAAGCTCGAAAGAGGACTAAGCCTTTATTAATATGATTTAAGTGTTTAATGGGCTAGGGTTAAGTAATAAGATTGAGTTTTAAGTATGAGTTTGCTATAGAATAGGAGTTTACAATAAAATAGGAGTGTTTCTTATATTTTAGTAATATATCATTGTCTTTACTTTTAGGATTTTTAGAGTTATTATTTCAACCAATAAATAGGCTTGATTTTATTTTTAAAGAGTAGACAATTCTATGAATTAAAAAGTGAAAATTTTTTCCTGTAATTCCTTTAAGAACTAAAGAACTTATCAAGAACTAATCCTTCTTATGGCATTTAACCGAACTTATCACTCCAAAATTCATTCATTTTTGGAGTGTGGTGTTCATATCCTTCTTTGCACCTTAAATTTATGTTCCTCTAAACATTGGGTCTAGGGTTTGCATGATTGAAATTTAATTTAGCTTTCTTAGGTTCTTACTTGATTCCTTGTGCATGTTAAGTCCTTAAGCTTGCCTTTTAAGGTTCATATCATTATATGCTTCACTCAATATCACAAGCACACATAACCTTTATAATTCAATGAAAAGAAACCAAAAAAAAAAAAAAAGTTAGCAACCCCTTGTAATATTAGGGTTACTACTAATTAGCTACAAAATAGACTATAAAATAAGACTAAAACATAGTAAATATGATCATATAGGTTGAGTTTTACTCCATTATTAATTATGAGTCCAAACTAACATAAACTAATTAAAATAAGAGAGAAATAAACTCCTATAATCACTCTAATCCAAGCAAGTAACAAATATGATCAATGTAGGTTCTAACTCATTTGCATTGGCATCTAGACTCTCCATACATGTTGTATTCTCATTAAGAAGCAATTGTAAGGTTGCTTGAAGATTATTACCCTTGAACAAGTGATTGGCCCAAAACTATTAACCACACAATCTTAGGCAGCCCCCACATCACTATAAATGAGAAATTTGAAGGTGAGGAATTAGAATCTCCCTTTAAAGGTCAAAATTACCCTTTGATTTTGTAGCAATTGCAAACATCATCATATAATGAAATAAAATAAAATTTTCATATTCAAACATCCCATCAAGATTTCACTCCATTATACTACTTCCATCATGTTGATCATAATTACATTTAGGTTATTCCTCTAACAAGAGGTTGACGGGAGTTGGCCTACAATAATATAAATTTATAAGAACCTTATTAAAGGTCATTTGTTGATATTCATTATTTCATTCTCGTCAGAAGGTGATGGATCTTTTTGTATTGGATTTTGTTCAAAACATTTCTTGTTCAGAACATCTCTTGTATTTTGTCTATAAATTCTTTATCTTTTCTTCCTTGATATGTTCTTCTTTTCTATAATAAAGGCTTCCTTTTCTCTTAACCCAAGCGTTTAACTATTTCATCCACTAGTTCTATCTTTTCAGGACTTTACTAGTTATACTTTCTCTGAAGACAGTGGTTTAAATAAAACACTTTTTTCTACTTTTGATTTAACTAAAGGCTTTTAAGTTTGTAAAGAAACTTCTTTAATTTGTATCTTTAGCCAATAAGCAATCAACTAATTTGTGCTGAAGAAAAAAATGAAGAAATTTGTTTACAAGCACCAAAACCTTTGGTTAAATCATAGGTAGAAAAAAAGGTTTTCATCTTATCATAATAGATTAAGAAACAAGAAAATAAAGTCTCTATTCTAGGGAAAGAAGAACAAATTAAGGAATAAGAAAATGAAGTATATAGACAAAATACAAGAAATATTTTTATCAGAGCAAAATCCAATACAAAAATGTCCATTACCTTTTGATGAGAAAGAAATCATGGATGTCAACAAAATGACCTTTAATAAGGAAACTATATCAATTTGTATATTTAGTCAATAGGTAATTAGCTAAGCTGTGTTGAAGAAAAGATTGAAGAAATTTCATTACAAACTCCAAAACCTCTAGTTAAACTAAAAGTATACAAAAGTGTTCTATTTAAACCTCTGTCTTTAGAAGAAGCGAGCTATAACATGACTGGTAAAAGTCATGAGAAGATAAAACTAGTGGATGAAATAGTTAAAAGACTTAAGAACTTTAAGTTTGGAGAAAAGGAAGCCTCTATTCTATGAAAAGAATAGATTGAGGAATAAAAAGATGAAAATATATAGACAAAATATAACAAATGTTCTTAATAGAACAAAATCCAATACAAAAAGATCCATCTTTTTTATATGAGAAAGAAACAACAAATATCAATAAAATGACCTTTAATAAGGTCCTCATAAAATTATATTATCCTAGACCAACTCTAGTTGACCTTTTATCAGAGGAACAACTTGAATATAATTATGTTCAATATAAAAGGAGCAATATAGTGGAGTGAAATTTGGGGTTTTTGAACATCAAATTCTTTTTCTATTATATTATATGATCTTGTTTACAACTATTGCAAAATTAAAGAATAATTTTGACCCTCAAATAGCAAAATTCATAACTAGTGGGTTTATTAAATAGCTTAAATGTTAATGGAATTCTTACAATCAATGCTTAAGAGAAATTTATAATTTAATAAATCACTTTTGAATTTTTGAATACATAATATTGTTGCTAATATTTCTTTTTAATAGTTGAGTAATTAATTCTATCTCCTTTATAAACTCCTAAAGTGAAATGAATGAGTTGTACTTTTAAATTAATCTTTTGTTTAAGAATTCCCCTATATGCTTTATTTAATGCATCTATTTCAACTATCATAAAAGCATCCAAATAAGGGAGTTAAATGTGGCAATTCTTTTGCTTTAATTTTGATTTTCTTAATTGCTTTTGTATCTTTATCCGTCCATTATGATGGACTTTTCGATAATCTTTCAAATAATGCCTTGGAATCATAAGCTAAGTGTTTATAAAATTCTAAAATATAATTCGTACTTCCTAGAAATCTTTGCAATTGCTATTTGTCTCTTATTTTATCAAAAAATTTAGAGGCAAATTCAATTGCTAATCAATGAAAACTATAGTTCCATTTTCTATAAAGTGTCCAAATCACTTGACTGTAGTTTGGAATAACTTCATTTTATTAGTAGATATCCAAATGAGGAAGTCAAATGTGGTAATTTTTTTTCTTTAATTTTGATTTTCTTAATTGCTTTTGTATCTTTATTTATCCATTATGGTGAACTTTTCTATAATCTTTTAAATAATGGCTTACCATCATGGGGTAAGGTTAAATGAAGTAAACTCCACTTAGAAAACTAGGTTTTAAATCACTTTGAAAATCTTTTTGAGTCATTTGAAAGATGTATTTGAATGAACCAACTAAATTTTTATTGCCTATTTTTATATAATAAGGTTTTTTCTCATTCATCAATATAATGGAAATAATTATAAGTTTCAACTTTTTACCACTCTTTTAACTTTTTGGACTTAAAAAGATCCCTTTGTCAATCTCTTGGGTAAAGAATTTTCTTTATCCTAAATTTGGCATAGGCTAAAGCCATAACCAAATTTAGTTCTAGATCTGCTTTCTACGAGTTCAATAACCACCAAGCCTCTTTTATCTAGTATTTGTTGATAATATAGGCAATCCTTTGTATTATTATAAAGATACATATCATATTTAAGATAAAAACATGCAAACTCATTGAGTCTAAGCTAAGAATAATTATTTTCAATAGCAGATAAAAAATCTATTTGATTTAGAATTAAAGGATATCTAATGGATTTATCTAAAACTCGCCCATAAGCATTATCACAAAGTTTATCAACTTCTTTTCCATTTGCATCTTTATCCAATGAATTAACTAACTTTGCTAGGGATTGAGGCCTTTGCATGACAGACCTTTTACTAATATTTTAGTTCCTTGCAAAAACTCAAGAGTTAGAAAATTTGGTAAATAATTAGAATTTTCATTAATAAAATCAAAATTAAAATCAAACATAACAAGTACTCCTTGCTATATAGCAAAGATTTGTTTAGAAGTGATATTTTTAAGATATTTAGTAAGGACATCTTTTTCTACTTTACAATTTATTTTTAAAAAGAATTTAACAAATTACTTTCAAATTTTTGAATACATAATACAATAGTTAAGATTTCTTTTTTAATAGTAAAGTAATTAACTTTAACTCCTTACCAGACTCTTAAAATGAAACAAACTAATTATTCCTTCAAATTACTTCTTTACTTAAGGATTCCTCCATAACCCTTATTTGATACATCAATTTCAACTATGTTAAAATCATTAGGATGAGAAAGAGTTAAACATGACAGGTCTTTTGTTTTCAATTTTATTTTCTCAACTACCTTTGTATGTTCATCTGTCCATTTAAGAGAATTTTTCTATAACCTATCAAACAAAGGCTTGCATTATAAGCTAATTCTTTATAGAATTTTGAAATATAATTTAGACATCCTACAAATGTTGTTTTTCTCTAATTTCATCATGGAATTTAAAGGCAAACTCAATTGCTTGATTAATAGGAACAATTGTTCCATTTTTGATGAAGTGACCAAGGATTATAACCTTGGTTTTGAAGAACTTCATCTTTTTTATTGAAATGACTAAAATAACTTTTTTAATAACCTTTAAAAATAGATTTAAATGTTTAAAACGTTGTTTCATTGTGTTAGAAAATACTAACACATCATCAATATAAACAATAGTAAATGTTGAATAAATATTAAATATTTCATTCATAATTTTTTAAAATTCAAAAAGTGCATTTTTTAACAAAAAGGGTATTACATTCCATTCATAATGTATGAATCCAACTATAAATGTTGTTTGAATTTGCCAATAACCAGGTTTCATATCAAAATTTGAAAATATTTGTACTTCATAAAACTTATTTAGCAAATCTTTTTTATTAGTATAAGATATCTAATACTTCTCAAAGCATTATTTAAAAGCATATAGTTAATAATCAATCATGAACTTATTGGAAGGAATGGAATCATAAAGTATGAAAGGAATCCTCATATTAATGGTTTTTTTGACTTTTAATGAAAATTCTGGTTATTATAAAATGAAAATGTTTTTTTTTCTAACCTTTAATCAAAAGGAATGAGAATATGGCATAAACACCAAAAGATATATACCAATGGTATAAGAGCTATAGATATTTTCACCTATTTGAAAAAAGTTTACAAGCTTAAGAAAAAACCTTTCCTAATTTTTATTATTTTTTTTGTCTTAGAGGAATGTATAGTCCTTGAAAATGTATATCAAGAAATATGTTGCAAGAAGCCTATTTCCTTTGCCTATTTTCATACAATAAGCTTTTTTCCTATGCATCAATATAATCGAAATAAGAAACTTAAGTCTCAAATATTTAATGTTATAAAAATGGAGCAAAGGATAAATTCTAGTTTTTATAATCCTTATGAAAATAGATATCAATGACTTACATATCAAAGGTGAGAGAGTTATTTTACTCTCTTGATAATATTATAAAAAGAAAATGATTTTTTTATAACCTTTAATGAAAAAAAGCAAGAAATATGAGATGAATGTCATAAGATATATAACAATGGTATAGGAGTTGTAGATATTTTCACTTATTTGGAAAAGGTTTACAAACTTAAGAAAAGCCTTTCCCAAAACTTTTACCATAGAGGAATGTATGGTACTTCAAAAAACATATCTAGAATATGTTATGAGAAAAGGAAAAAGGGTTATTAACCTTTCAATAAGGCTAAGAAGATTTATAAAAACATCATCTATTTGCTATCCTGATTTGAGATATTAGGATAAGTGCAAGTGCAAGGAATACTAATAACTCATTTTCTTTTTCTCATAACATATTCCGGAAATCATTATTAGAAGTAGTTAGTGAGGGTCAAAATTACCTCTTTAAAATTTTGCAATAGTGGAAGATATCATCATATAATGGAGTAAAATGAGAATATGATTTTCTAACATTCCATCTAAATTCTATTCTATGATACTACTATATTGTATTGTACTTAGATTGTTCCTCTAATAAAAGGTTGACTAGAGTAGATCTAGGATAATATAGTTTTGTATGAACTTTATTAAAAGTCATCTTGTTAATTTCCATGCTTTCCCTCTTATAAGAAGGTGATGGATCTTTTTGACTTAGCTTTTGTTTTAAAAAGAACATTTCCCCAAGTCACACTGCTTTTGTACCCCAAGTTGGGTTGGAATGCCTATGAAGAAGAACTATCACCATTAATCTCGAAAATTTGTATAAAAACAAAATTATTCTTTTCCTGCACTTACTATAGACCCTTTTAAGGACATTAGCAATAAAGGGATTTTCTCAGAAATAGATAGAAAGCATATTAACTTTACATTTAGATCTACCCCTTAATATAAGGAGATAACCTTAATCTAAGTAGTTATGGAATCTACAAATGAATCTCTATACATTCTAGATACTTTTTTAAAAAAAAAGTTAAGTACTCTTCAATATGTTAATCTCATTGATAGGGTAATTACCTATAAGTGGTATACTCAGATTGTAATAATAGTCAATAAAGAGTATAGCTTTTCAACTATTGCCTTAATTGATTTAGATGCAAACATGAAAAGTATTAATGAAAGAGTATCTCCTTCAGACTTTACAAAAATAATAGACGTGTTAAAAACTACTGATGAAAGCAAGGTTATTATTAAATACAAGCTATCTAATGTGGTAATATACAACAAAGGAATTTTCCCAGAGATTCCTTTTATATTGGTTAAAAACCTAGAAGCCTAATTAGATGTTTCTAGTGGTTCCTTTTATTATTATGTCTTGGATAGTCTTATCAACAAGATCTAGTATTAGGTGAAGATGCTTCTCCAATTGTTCTTTTTTTTTTTTTGGATTTTTAATCTTATCAATATGATACAGTATTAGGTTGTCTTCTCTTACAAGGTCTAATAAGTCATTACTTTTACATAACATTTAATAACAGTTGCATTAACTATTACAACTAGTGTTCATAACCTTATAATATTATCTGTAAATAAGAATTGGATTTTTTGAAGCAAGCATTAATATCCAAACATAAAGCATGCATCAAATTAGGATTTGATAATGATAAAGTAAAGTTTGGAAAACAAGAAAACCAAATGGGTCCATTACTAAGAGTCAATTCAATTACTTCTAATAGGGAGTCATGGTTGGATTCAATTACTCCTAACACATATAATTGCATTTTTTACATGGTTAGAAAGTATCATTACTTGAAATATGAAATTTTAACCCTCGTTTCTTGCTAATAAGGCTTCTCCTTTTGTTGAACTAAGTCATTCACAATAAATGATCATGAAATTAACTTTTATGTCACACCAAACATTATATTCGTTTATGACAAGTACTTCCTTGCACCTTTGGTACTATAAATCCATTGAATTCTATCAGACAAAGGAATTATTGATCTTGATTAACCTTTTATATGAGATTTAATAATTCATTTCTTATGGGATGAGATTACAACTTTATTTCTTGTTAACAATATTTCTCCTTTTGTTGTAAGGAGTTATTCTCATAAAATGATCATAAGGTTAACTTTTGTATCTACACCTAACTTACATTCATTGTAACAAACTTGTCCTTACACTCTCAATAGTCTAAATCTATTGAATTCCATCAAATTAAGGCCTAATTGATCTTAATTAGCTTCTCTTACATGGTTTGAATTGTTTGTTCCTTAAAATATGAGGCTATCACTTCATTTCTTACTAATATGGCTTCTCCTTTCATCACATAGAGTTAGTGACACAAAATGATCATGAAACATCATATTCATTATGACAAATGTGTCCCTACACCTTTTGCACTCTTAATTCATTGAATTCTATCAATAGTGGAGTTATTGGTGTTGATTAGCATTTCTTACAAACATAAAATAGTTAAATCACTAATTAGCATCTCTTAGAAGCATCAATAATGGAGTTGTTGATGTTTCTCCTTTTGTTGCAAGGACTTATTTAGCACAAAATAAACATGAATTTAGTTGTGTCTGTATCAAATATTATATTCAATTACAACAAGCACATCCTTACTCCTTTGGTATATTAAATGTATTGATTTTCATTAAGCAAGAGAGTTATTGATTTTGATTTGAATTTTTTACAAGGATTGAATGGTTTAATTCCTAAAGGATGAGACTATCACTTCATTTTTTATCAACGACATGCCTGTCACAATGAATATGATGTTTAGTATAGACAAAAAGAGTTAATTTCATGATCATTTTGTCTAAATAAATCCTTGTAATGAAGAGAGAAGCCTTATTTGTTTGAAATACTATGATAGTCTTATCCTTCATAAATAAAACCATTCAATCCTCGCCAAAAAGGCCAATTAAGACCAATAAGTCCTTTGTTCAATGAAATTTAATGGTTATAGAGTGCTAAATGTGTGAGAACATGTTTATTGCAATGAATATAACGTTTAGTATAGAAGAAAAGTTTAATTTTATGATCATTTTGTTTAAATGAGTCCTTGCAATGAAAGTAGAAATCTAGTTAGTAAGAAATTACATGATCATATTTGTAACACCTAAAACTTTCCATATGGATTATTATATCATCTTGTGCATGTTTATATGTTTAATATGCATATATAGGCTCAAGTTGCTTGAATGCCTTTATTTTTGATATGATTATGGTCTGAATTTTTAACACTGTGATGTGTGCATAAGTGTGTTAATTAATGGGAAAAAGAAAAAAAAAACTAATTTGTGTGTTGTATTGAGAACTACATGAGAAAATTGATTTAATAAGAGATACAATATGATTATAATTTAGCACAAGAATTTAGGGTGGAAATTATAGTTTAGCCTAACTAAAAACTCTAATTAACTTTAGAATTATATTAGAAAAGACATGTGTCAAGCATGTAAATGTCCATCTCATTTCATGCTTTTGATAAATGTTCCTTAATGTAGCAAGCATGTAAATATCCACCCTCCTTTCTTTAACCTATTTATGGAAAATCAATTTTGGCCATTTCTCTCTTTTAAACCACTTATAGAGTTACTCATTCAAATCAAGCATAGGGAGAGAAAGTTGATAGCCAAAACTTGTAAGGTGATATCATTGAAGATTTCTCTTGCTTTTGTAATGCATTGGAGAATAGACTAACATGATAGGATTGTGTCTAGAATGATTAGATGAAAAGAGAACACTAGAAACACTAATGAATATTATTCAGCTATGGACTAGGCGTTGGTTTGATTTCATCCTAATTTCTATTGAAGTTAAAGCTAAATAATGTAATTAGGATTTGATTATATGCATGTTGTGGTTTTTTTTTTTTTCTTTAGATTGTCATGAATAGATTAACTAATAGATAATCTCACTTTGATATTTGATGGTCAGAATATATCACCATCTCAACTAAAGTTATATATATCTTTTGATGAAAATTGAGGAATGTAGAATCTCAACTGTCATTACAAGTTAATTACACAACAATGTAAATTAAGTGCTAGTTGATGTTTGCTAAAGTATGTTCTCATGATTGGATGCTTAATTAATAATGCAATGAAACTTCATGCATAGCATGATCATAAACATGAATAACAGTACAAGTAATGGTAGAGATGTTCTGAGTAGATAATCAGTCTTAGCTTTACAAATTATTTAACAACCAATCTTGAAGGACTTATAAAAGCTTAAATTGGAAATAATTCTGAAAGGGCAGGAAATTAAGTTATTAGCCTTGGTTTTACAACTGACACTCAAAGAAAGAATCCAGAACAACCAACAAGCTGATAGTGAAATGGGTAAGCTTAGAAAGGATATAGAAACTGGGATGAAGAAGGAGTTCTCCATTTGATGGAAATGGAGTAGTAAGATACAGAGATGGCAAACTATGTGGTGAGAATTCATGGTGTAAGTGCATTTGAGGCCTTATCGAATTCATTTTGGTAGTACTAAGATGCACCGAGATTTGAAACAGCACAACTGGTGGTCTAGAATGAAAAAAGAAATGGTAAACTATGTGGCAAGGTGCTGGCCAAGCCAGCAAGTAAAATCCAAGCATCATGACCATCTGGGCTATCAAGGCTACTAGCCATACCAGAATAGAAGTGGACATGCCATCATGGATATTTTACATAGGTTATCACAGAGAGAATGAAGGTCAAACTCTATTGGGCTAATTATAGATAGACTAACCAATTCTGGTCACTCTTTACCCTTGAAAACTACTTTTAGTATGGATCAATATGCTCAATTATATGTGAAAGAGATACTAAAGTTGCATGGAGTTCTATTATCCATCATATTTGACAAGGACCCTAGATTTATATCCGTGTTTTGGAGGAGTTTACACCATGATATGGGGGCTCAGCTTGTCTTTTGTACTTTATTCCATCCTCAGAGTAATAGACAATCAAAGTGAGTGATTAGATGTTAGAAGATATGCTTAGAATGGAAGTTGGGAAAAAAGTATTTTCCTCTGGTGGCATTATATGAAGTTTTGTATGGAAGGAAATGTAGATCTCCAATTCATTAGGATGAAGTTAGAGAGAGGAAATTACTTGGACCTGAAATTGTTCGACCAACAATAAAAGTAGAGCAAAGAATAAGAGAAAAGATGAAAATAGCATAAAGTACGCAAAAGAGCTATGCAGGCACAAGGAGGAAGGACTTGGAAATTAATGTTGGAGACTATATGTTCTTGAAAGTGGCGTTGATGAAGGTGGTCATGAGATTCGGTAAAATGGGAAAATTGAGCTCGCAGTACATAGGACCATATGAAATACTAGAAATGATTGGCAATTAAGCGTATAAGTTAGTCCTTCTTCCTTATATCCATGCTCTGGAGGTATTTAATAGATTCTTCACGTGTTAAACTATGAACTGTTGGATTTAGCTCGGGATTTGATATACGAAGAACAACCAATTGAAATTTTGGACAGAGAACTAAAAGAGTTAAGAAAGAAAAAGGTTCCATTAGTGAATGTTTTATGGAAAAATCATGCAGCTGAAGAAGCTACTTGGGAGACGGAGAAATGCAAGACAAGTACCCAGAGTTGTTTTAGATAAATTGAATTTTATAGACGAAATTTCTTAAAGGAAACTTCTCACATACATGATTACATCATCTTGCGCATGTATATGTTTAATATGCATATATGCGCTCATGCTGCTTGAATACCTTTATTCAAGATATGATTATGGTGTGAATTTCTACTGCTGTGATGAGTGTGTATGAGTGCACTAATTTGTGTGTCTTAGTTTGAACTACATGAGGAAACTGATTTAATAGGAGATGCAATAAGATTGGAATTCAGTACAAGGATTTAAATTGGAAATTGTAGCTTAGCCTAACTAGAAACTGTAGTTGACCTTAGAATTAAATTAGAAAAGACATGTGTCGAGCATACAAATGTTCACCTCATTTCATGCTTGTGAGAAATGTCCCTTAATGTGGCGAGCATGCAAATGTCCATCCCAATCCCTTTAGCCTATTTACGGAGAACCAATTTTGGTCATTTATCTCTTTTAAACCACTTAAAGAGTTACTTATTCAATTCAAGTTCAAGGGGAGAAAGTTGTTGGCCAAAACCTACAAGGTGAATATCTTTATCTCTCCAGATTTCTCTCACCAATGCATCAAAGAATAGCTTAACAGGATAGGATTATGTCTAGAAAGATTACATCAAAAGAGAACACTAGAAACCCTGATTAAATATTATTCAGCTATGAACTAGGGTTTGGTGTGATTTTATATTAATTTCTATTGAAGATAAAGTCAAACAACATAATTAGGAATTGATTATATGCATGTTAAGGTTTTCTTTTTTTTTTTTTTTTAAGATTAGCATGATTAGATTTAACTATTATATAATTTTATGTTGGTGTTCTATGACTAGAACATATTAGTCTCAACTAAAGATACATATCTTTTAGCAAGGATTGAGGTAAGAAGAATCTCAACTATCATTACAAGTTAAAATGTGACAATTTGAATTAAGTGTTAGTTAATATTTAGTAAAGTATATTCTCATGATTGGATCCTTAACTAATAATGTAATGACACTTCATGCATACCATGATCATGAACATCAATCATAGTATAAGTAATGAATGAAAGAGCACTTCAGGCATGCATGTTATGTGGATGGTTTTATATAGGGACTTGGCATAACCACCATGATGTGGATTGAGTAGATGCAGACTCGTGATGTGGACTGAACAAGATATATCCATTGTAGTGTGGGTTGAATTAAATGCCAATGATCTTAGGGTATACTTGACATTAGCAAAAAATTATGTGCTTGTCAAGAGCATCCCATAATCATCATTATTCTCAAGGCATATTGTGCATGATCTTACTTACTAAGCGTGAAACTCACCAACTTGTAATGGCAAGTGATGGATCTAGTGTATGTGGTGCAGCCCAATGCACAAGGAGCTAGAATCATAGTCCTTGATGCCAAAGTTGATATGATAATTGCAATCCTTATAATAGAATATGTAGGGATGTTTCTTACACATTTTACAATGTGTGCTATGGAGGGCCTCATAAATAATGTAATTTATAGGGGTAGATAGCAAGTGAGAAAAGTAGTGAGGGCTGAGTTTTCAATCAATTATGTAACTTTTTACTAGTTAAATCGTAATTATGTAGATAATTATCATGTTTTTAGACCCTAAGGCAAAGTTTGTTATGTAAGTAGTAGACTCACTTGCCTTAACCTGGTATCAAAGTTCAATTTGAATGCATGATATCCAAAGTGAAAACATATGATTAAGTAATAGTAGCATCACATGACTAAGGATCTCAACTTAGGAAAAACTCTATAGAGTGACTATTGTTGGCAAAAGTAACCAATCATTCATATCACTACAAAAGCTAAGGACTTGAGTCAAGATGTTATAGTCTCATCTTTCATGAATTAAACCATTCAATCCCTAAAAGAAAAGCTAATCAAGATCAATAACTCTTTTCTTTGATGAAATTCAATGGATTTAGAGTATCAAAAGTCTAAGGACTTGTTACAAATGAATATAGAGTTTGGTGTAGACACAATAGTTGATTTCATGATCATTTTAAGTGAAAGAGTCTTTCCAATAAAAGAAGAAGGCCTTTTAGAAAAAAAAAAAAGTGATGCTCTCATCCTTTAGGAAATGAACCATTCAATTCTTATGAGAAAAATTAATAAAGATCAAAGGCTCCTTTATCTGATGGAATTGTATAAAGACGTGCTTATCATAATGAATATAATGTTTCTTGTGGACTAGAAAAGTTAATTTCATGATTATTTTGTGTGAGAGATATCATTCAATGAAAGGAAAAGTCTTAGTCCAAAAATGATGTGACAGTCTTATATTTCATGAAATGAACTATTCAAACCATGAAAGAAAAAAATTAATCATATTCAATAACTCATATGTATGTTAGACTTTGGTTGATTTATACTACCGAAGGTGTATTAGCATGCTTGTCATAATGGATGTAATGATTAGTGTATACATGAAAATTAATTTCCTAGTCATTTAGTCTAATAAGTCCTTTTGACAAAAGGAGAAGTTTTGTTAGAAAGAATTGAAAAAGAGAACACTCAAAACACTAATGAATATTATTTAGCTATGAACTAAGGCTTGTGTGATTTCATCACGATTTTTGTTAAAGTTTCCTTTAATAATGGTTATCACCTTTTCTTAGGTATAACTAAGACCTCTCAATTAATCCTAAAGGTAAAGTCCAATTTGCATTTCCCTAAGTTTAAGTTTTTGCTCCCCCTTAACTTGCATTTTTCTCTATTCTCCTTTTATAAAATAAAAACTTGTAACAATGTTTTGTTCAATAAAAGCTCATTCCTATAAGTAAAATAATTTTAATACTTTCTTTTATATTTCTTATATACAATTCTATAGGATATTCCTATTTAAATCTCTATTTAAATAATTGTTTATGTTTTTATTGAAGTTAATGCTAAATAAAGTAATTAGGAATTGATTATATACATGTTATGGTTGTTTTTTTTTTTTTCTTTAGATTGTTATGAATAGATTTAACTAATAGATAATTTAACTTTGAAGTTCTATGTTCATAATATTTCACCATCTCAACTAAAGGTATATATATCTTTTAGCAAGAATTAAGGAATGTAGAATCTTAACTGTCATTACAAAATAATTACATAACAATGTGAAGTAAGTGCTACTTGATGTTTGTTGTCAACTAGAAAAGTTAATTTTGTGATCATTTTGTGTGAAAGACTTCATTTAATGAAAGGAAAAGCCTTATTGTCCAAAAATGATATGATGGTCTCATATTTTAGGAAATGAACCATTGAAAGAAAATCTAATCATGATTAATAACTTATATGTATGCGGGACTACATTCACTACCAAAGGTGTGTTAACATGCATGCCCAAAGGCTTATTAGTTTTTACAAAAGAAGATAATTTGATATTGGATTTTATTGATAATATTACATATACAAAAGAAAAAGGAGAATAGTTAGAGAAATATCTTTATTTGTCTCAAGATCAAACTAAAGTCAAAGAACCAAAAGAAAATTAAATTTTAAAAATTGTTATTCAAAGAATTAGAAATAATTATTCTAATTTAAAAACTAGAATAGCAATAATATAACCTTCTATTAGAGAGTTTAAAGATGAAATTAATAAGTTAAATTGAGATAAGGAAATTTATAGAAAAAGTATTAGTATTGCAATTAGTAACTGAAAAGGATGAAAATCCTCCTAATATTCCAAATACTTCTTGAAAAGAAGAGTTTAATACTTTTCAATATACCCATCTTATTCATAAAGTTATTACCATAAATAGCATACTCAGATTATAATAATAATCAATAAAATGTATATCTTTTCAATATCATTTTAATTGATTCAAGCACTAATATGAATTGTATTAATGAAGGAATAGTTTCTTCAAAGTGCTTTTGAAAAATAACTAAAGTGTTAAATACTACTAATGAGAGCAAGTTTGTTATTAAATACAAGTAATCACAAGCTATAATATGCAATAAGGGAATTTGTATAGAAATTCCTTTCATAATTGTTAATAACCTATCTTAGGATGTTATCTTGGAAAATTTTTTCTTCAACATGCTATATCCTCTTAAGGAAATTAGTGATAAAGGAACTTTCACAAAAATAAATGAAAGGGTTATTAACTTAAGTTTATATCTAATCTTCAATAAAAAGAGATTGACTTACTTCAAAAAATGATTAGAAGAAAAGAGTGACTTATTCAACCTTGACAAAGTGAAGGAAAGAATTAATATTTGAAAGAAAAAATAAATAATCCTATTATTCAAGTAAAAATGTAGGAAATACAAGAGAAATTAGTTTGTGTAAAGATTCTTACAATTTTTTGGAACAAAAAAAGGTATGTAGTAAAATTGTCATATGAAATGACTTTTAATAAAAATCTAATACCTACTAAGGCTTAACCTATAGCTATGAGATTAAGGCATTTAGAGATCTATAAAAATGAAATAATGATCTCTTGAAAAAAATGCTTGTTAGAAAAAGTAGTAACTTATAGGGTTACCTAACATTTTATGTTGAAAATACTACAAAACTAGAACAAAGAGTTCCAAGATTAGTTATTAAATACAAGTTTTTAAATAAAACTTGAGATGGATTAAATATCCTATACCTAATAAGAAAAATCTGCTTAATAGGCTTTATGAAGCCTTAGTATTTTTAAAATTTGATATGGAGTCTAGTTATTGGTAAATCCATATTCATGAAAAAGATAAGTATAAAACTATATTTATAGTTTCATTTAGATATTATAAATAGAATGTAATGCATTTTGGATTAAAAAATGTACCTTTTGAATTTTAAAAAAATATGAATAAAATATTTAATACTTATTCATCATTTACTATAGTTTATGTTGATGATGTGTTAGTATTTTCTAACACAATTGAATAATAGTTTAATCATTTAAACCTATTTTTAAAAGTTACTAACAATGCTAGTTTAGCTATATCAAGTAAAAAGATGAAGTTCTTCAAATCAAAGTTAGATTCCTTGGTCACTTCTTTAAGAATAGAACTATTATTCCTATTACTCAAGTGATTGAGTTTGCCTTTAAATTTCCACATAAAATTAGAGAAAAACAACAATTAAAATGATTTTTAGGTTGTTTGAATTATATTTTAGAATTCTATAAAGAATTAGCTTATGATGCAAAGGCTTTGTTCAAAAGATCATAAAAAATTTTGCTAGTATGGACAAATGAGCACATAAAGATAGTTAAGAAGAAAAAAAAAACAAAGGAATTATCATGTCTTAGCCTTCCTCATCCTGATGCTTTTAAAATAGTAGAAACCGATGTGTCAAATAGAAGGTATGGAGGAATACTTAAACAAATGGTTAACTTAAAAAAATTATTAGTTTGCTTCACTTTAAGAGTCCAGAGAGGAGTTAGAGTTAATTATGTTACCATTAAAAAATAAATTTTAACTATTTTGTTAAGTATTTAAAAATTCAAAAGTGATTTGTCAAATCAAAAATTCCTTTTAAGAATAGATTGAAAAGTAGTAAAGATATCCTTACTAAAGATGTTAAAAATATTGCTCTAAAACAATTTTTTTCTACATGATAAGGAATGCTTTTTTTTTTAATTTTGATATTGAGTTTGTTTATGGAAATTCTAATTCTTTACTTGATTTCTTAACTTGTGAATTTTTGTAAGGAACTACAATATAAGTAAATAGCCTCTTATACGAGGGCCACAATCTTTAGTAAAGTTAGTTGATTCACTGGCTAAAGATGTAAAAGTCAAAGGAGTTGATAAACTTTATAATGACACTTAAAAGCGAGCTTTAGATAAATCCATCATGTATCCTTTGATCTTTAAGCACATAGATTTTTCATGTGTTGTGGGAAATAATTATGCTCAATTAAGACCTAATGAGGTTATGAGATTTTATCTTAAAGGTGACATGTATCCTTATACTAGTATGAAAGATTACTTGTATTATTAATAGATTCTACATGAAACAAGCTTAGTAGTTATTGAACCCATAAAATGAGGATTTGGCTTTATATATACCTTTTGAGATTAGGCTTATACCAAATTTAAGATAAAAAAAATTCTTAGGTGATCTCTTTGGTTACATATATCTAAAAGAATGATAGAAAGTTGAAATCTATAATTACTTTGATTATATCAAAGTATGGGAAAAAATCTTACTATATGAGAATAGACAAAGAAAATTTAATTGGTTCTTTCAAATGTATCTTTTGAATAATCCAAAAAGATTTCCAAACTGATTTAAAACTTGGTTTTTTAAGTGAGTTTTGCATCATATAATCATACCTCACAAACTGAAAATTATTTATGAACAATTTTGTGAAACAAACAATGAGGTTAAAGACCTATTATTAATATTTGCAATTTCATATCATGTCTTATGGATTATCAAGTGAGATTATACTATTATGGCTAAATAGGTTGATGTCCTAATGTGGATATCAAGCATAGTCCATAACTTGTAAGATGGATTAACATCCAATGTTGGGAAAACTTTGATTTCTTTTATAATGGAGTCTATTCTAGTCAAGAGATTATTTGAATCAATAGGTATATAACTACACCACCAAAGCCCACGTCATCCAATCCAAAAGAAATACTAAAGACCTTAATGGAGTTAATGTCAAAAGAAAGGTTGTTAAAGATTATGGTTGCATTACTTCAACTAGAGGAGGGCATGTAATTAAACTAGACTAAAAGCAGTCAGAAATGCCATAATGATATTATTATGCAAAATTTCCAAGACTCATATGAGTTGTAAAAAGCAAAGAGGCAAACAACTTTCAGTGAAAGTAGTCACAGGACCTAAAGACTTTTATTGAAATAATTTTAAGAAAAGTAAGAAATCAAGGACAGCTCTACTTTATAATTCAATCATAGTTGTTACCTTTTTATGAGTATAAGAAGACCTTTTGGTCATTCTAAAGGATAGAGTCCAATTGTCCTTCTCTCCTCTTTCTCTCTTCCCTCTCACTCTCTTTGTATAATAAAACCCTATAATGACATTTTATGGAATGAAAACTTTATTTCTATAAATCAATCTCTTTATTTCTTGTAATATAGGATTTATGTTTTTATAAATATTGCTGATTTTAAATTTTTTTATTGTAAAATTGCTTTAAGATTATATGTGTGTGTGTGTGTGACTTATGATGCCAAGATAGGAATTGTATTAGAGTCTAGTTAGACATTAACATTATAAGTAGTTAAGAGAGTTTAGTTTATTAGTGTGTCATAGTTAAAACCCCCAAGTTGCATTGTCCTTGTACCTATGGTTACTATGTGTGGGAATATAGGGTTATAACTTAAGATGTTGAGTGATACCATGAGATATGAATAGGCTAAGGCCTAATCGATTGTTTAAAAGTAATAGTCTTTTTAAGAGTAGGAATTAAGAAATAATAATTGGTAAAGATTTGGATAATAATTGTTTATAAAATTTGACTCTCCTTTCTTCTTCCTCTTCCCATGTTTATAAATAGGAAAGTCTCTTAACAAAAAATAATTATATAATTAAGACCATTAAAGAAGCTTTACCCTTATTTAAAGGTTATAATGATTTATTTATGCTATCTCGTGAACTTATTAGCTCACATCAACAAAAGAATAAGTTTCTTCATATTGAGATGGTACAAGTAGTAGTAAAACTTGTTATTAGACTGAGTTTAAATAACTTGACTATTATTTATATTTGTGGTAAAAGACATAACAAATTTCATGACTTCTTATTAGTAGTTGAATCCACTTTATGTGATGCATCTATATAGTTTTCATGTTTACCAAAATTTACTTTATTATTATTAGATCTTGATTTGATACATACTTATGTTTAGATATTAAAACTAAAAGATTTGATATGATACTTACTTCCTAAAATCTAATCTTTATTTATAGAATACATTATAAGATTATAAAGACCATTGTCTCAAGAATTAAGGATATTCCAATAGGATATGCTAATAAAGGGACTATAATATTGTTTTTCTCTAATAGGTTAAAAGTAAATGTTTTGGTTCCAAAGACAATTGCTTGGGATTAAGTTAAATTACTTAAAAGATGGACACTAGAAAAAAAAAGTTAAACATGTTAAATAGGTTAATGGATAGATGAAAGAAATAATTGAATTCAAAAATAGGGATGTTGAAATCTGACTTGCTCCATTTAGAAGTGTGAGGTTAAATCTCAAAAAAGGAAAAGGAAAGGTTAAACCTAGATTATTTCTCTTTAATGCCAATCATTGAACTATAAGGTATTAGAAGAATAAGAGAATAGGTTAGTCAACTTCAGTATGTAGTTAACTTTCCTCCCTTAACTTCCATTTCTGTGATTAATCAACCACTGGAAACATCCAACCAGAATTTCCTCCCTTTTTGTCTTTGAGGTTGTTAATGAGGTAGATAAAAAAGTGAGTGAGTTAGTTTACTCTCCAAAAAATATTGTAAAAAAAAAAAGGTTTCTTATGTTCATTAATGAAAAGTAAACAGAAGTATGGTATAAATGTCATAAGATATATACCAATAGTATGAGAGTTATTGACATTTTCACTTAGTTGAAAAAGGTTTATAAACTTAAAAAGAATATTTCCCAAATTTTTCGATCCTAGAGGAGTGTATCATCCTTGCAAAAGCATATCAAGCATACATTACCAAGAAAGGAAAAAGAGTTATTAATGTTCACCTTATCGCTTTAAATTTAAGTGCAAAAATAAAAGATAGTGAGGTTATAACCTCTTTATACAAAGCTAAAGTTACTACTAGTGCTATTATATTGTAAGGAAATTATACTAATCTTTGTTTTTAGTTTATAAGTAATTAGTTTGATAGAGTTGAAGAAAAGGTTGAGGAAATAGCTCAGCGAGTTCCAAGATCTTTGGTTATATAAGAGATAGAGAAAAATATTTATTTAAACCCATGTCATCAAAAGAAATAGACTATAACATGTTAGGTAAAAATCCTAAAAAGGCAGAATTAGTGGATGAAATAGTCAAAAGGTTAAAAAACCTTGGATTAAAATAGAAAGAAGCCTCTGTTCTAAAAATTGAGGAATTGATTAGCAAAAAAGAATCTTCACAATTAGAGAATTATATGTATAAAATTCAAGATTCTTCACCTTCTTATAAAAAGGTACTGATAAATATTAACAAAATGAATTTTAATAAAATTTGTACAAAATTATTTTATCCTATACCTACCCTGGTCAACCTTTTATTAGAGGAATAGCCTGAGTACAATTATATACAATACAATGGTAGCAATATTGTATGATGGAATTTGGATAAGATGTCTGAATATTAGATTTTCATTCTACTCTATTATATGATGATGTTTGGCACAACTGCAAAGTCAAAGGGTAATTTTGACTCTCAAATAACAAGATTTATAACTAATGGTTCTACTAAATAACTTAACAGTTGGTGGGATTTCTATTTATCAAAAGAAGATAAGTCCTAGATATTTAATACTGTCAAAATTAAGTAAGGAATGCAACTTGTTGATAGTGTTAATACACTAATATATACTATCACCAATCATTTTATTAGTACAATCACCATACTAATTGATAAGACTTATGAGTAGCTCATTAATTTGAGATGCTAAGACTTATCTCATTTTTGTGGTACAAAGATATTTTCTTCTCTAAAATTTCTACTAGGGAAGATAGTCGAAGTATCTTTTAAAAAGACAATTTTTTTTTTTTGGATAACCTACCCTATTTGTAGAAAGAGTACAAAATAGGTTAAAAACCTATAATGTTGGAGTTATTGACTACTTTGGTTACACATATTGAGAACTAACTACAGAAGTTATAACAAAAAGTGTTAAATTCTATAATAAGATAAAGCTAAATAGGTAGCTATAGAATGAAAAGGGATCAAGTTAAAAAGTTTTAGGAGATTTTTGTGAGAAAATGGATTATTCACCTATGAAATATCCTAAAAAATTCAAAAAAAGGATTTATCAATCCAAGCCTTAAAAAAAAAGACCTTTTATTCAACGGAAAAGTTAAAAGTAAAGAAAAAGCCTAATCCACATAAAGAAAAGAAGAAAATAGTTACCTGTTATAAATGCAAAAAAAATAAGGTAAGGTAAAATGAAATAGAAAATTCAAAAATTATCTATAAATGAAAATTTTAAAAGGTCATTAAGCATATATTCTTATCATAAGATAAATCAAAAGAATCAAACTTAGAAATAGTTCTTAAGAAAGAAGAAGCTACCTCTAAGGATAAGGATAAGGATAACTCTAGTAATAATTGTAATGGTCAATGCAACTATTATTAACTAATATGCAAAAGTAATGGCTTATTAGTCTTTTGAAAAAAAGATAATTTGATATTAAATCTTACTAATAAGAAATTAGTTAGAGAAATATGTTTATTTATTTTAAGATGAGACTAAAGTCAAAGAACTAGAAGAAGATTATTATTTAAAAATTGTTATTCAAAGAATTAGAAATAAGCATTCTAGTTTAAAAATTAGAATAGTAACAATAGAACCTTTTATTAGAAAGCTTAACAATAAAATTAATTAGTTAAAAACTGAGTTAAGAAAATTAAAAGAAAGAGCATTAGTACTAGAATCAAGAACAAAAAAGGAGAAAAATCATCCTAATATTCCAAAAACTTCCTTAAAAAAAGAGTTAAGTACTCTTCAATATATCAATATTATTGATAGGGTTATTACCCATAGATAGCATACTCAAATTATGATAGTAATCAATAAAGAGTATATCTTTTTAATAATTGCCTTAATTGATTTATACATTGATATGAATTATATTAACGAAGGAATAGTTTCTTCAAGTTGGTTTTCAAAAACAATTGAAGTGTTAAACATTGTTGATAAGCGTAAACCTGTTATTAAGTATAAGTTATCACAACTTGAAATATGCAACAAGAGAATTTGCATAGAAATTCCTTTTGTATTGGTTCAAAATTTTTCTTAAGATGTTGCAAGAAATCCTTTCTTGCACATACTTTATTTAATGAAAAAGGAATTTTCTTAGAAATAGATGTATAGTTTATTAGCTTTACGTTTATATCTACTTCTCAATATAGAGATTTCTCTATATTAGCTTCAAAAAATGATTAGAAGAAAAAAAAAGATTTATTCAATAATCTCTATGAAGTGAAGTCAAGAATAAATATTTATAAGAAAAAATAAATACTCCTATTATTCAAGTCAAAAACAAGAAAAATAGGGAAAATTTTAAAAATTAGTTTATGCAAAGATTATTATAGCATATGAAATGATGTTCAATGAAAGTCAATACCTATTATGGTCTAGCCTATAATTATAGGACCAAGACAATTAAAGATCTGTAAAAATGATATAAATGATTTGTTGAATAAAGGGTTTATTAGAAAAAGTAACAACCATCGAGTTGTCCAACATTTTATGTTGAAAATACTGTAGAACTAGAATGAAGAGTTTCAAGATTAGTTATTAACTATAAGCCTTATACCTAATAAGAAAGATCTATTTAAGAAGATTTACAAAGTCCAAGTATTTTCAAAATTTGACATGAAGTCTAGTTATTGATAGTCTAGATTCATGAAAAAGATAAGTATAAAACTATATTTATAGCTTCATTCTAACATTATGAATGGAATGCGATGCTTTTTGGGTTAAAAAATGTACCTTTTGAATTTTAAAAAATTATGAATGAAATATTTAATTCATATTCAACATTTACTATAATTTATATTAATGATGTGTTAGTATTTTTAACACAATCAAACAACACTTTAAACATTTAAACCTATTTTTAAAGGTTATTGAAAAAGTTTGTTTAGTTATAGAGGCTAGAAAGATGAAGTTATTTCAAACCATTGTTAGATTCCTTGGTCATTTCATGAAGAATGAAACTATTATTCCTATTAATCAAGTGATTGAGTTTGCCTTTAAGTTTCTTGATGAAATTAGAGAAAATTAGCAATTGCAAAGATTCTTAGGATATGTGAATTATATTGTAGAAATTTATAAAGAATTAACTTATAATACCAAGTCTTTCTTTAAAAGAATACAAAAAAATCTACCAAAATGGATGGGTAAGTGTACAAAGGTAATTAAAAAGATAAAAACAAAAATAAAGAAATTACCATGTCTTAATCTTCCTTATCCTAGTGCTTTTAAAATAACAAAAACTGATGTATCAGATAGAGAGTATGGTAGAATCATTAAACAAAGGATTGACTCAAAATAACTATTAGTTCTTTTCAGTTTAAGAGTTTGGAGAAGAATTAGAGTTAATTACTCTATAATTAAAAAAGATTCATTCTAACAAAAGGAGAAGGCTTTCTGGAAAAAAAATAGAAAAAAGTGATGCTCCCATGCTTTAGGAAATAAACCATTCAATTTCCATGAGAAAAACTAACAAAGATCAAAGGCTCCTTCGTTTGATAGAATTCGATGAATTTAGAGTATCAAAGGTATAAGGACATATTTATCATAATGAATATGGAAAATTAATTGCTAAGGTTGTAACAGAAAGAGTTAAACTTTGTAATGAAGGTAAAGTATATAAACAACTACAAAAGGATAAAGCTTAAGAAAAAAGAGCTTTAAAAGATTTCTGTGAACCAATGAGTTATCCATTAATAAGTTATCTTAGGAATTTCAAAAGAATAGTTATAAATGTTTGGCTTAAAAGAAAACCTTTTATTTAGGGGAAAAAGAAAATCCAAAGGAAAAGAATAAGCCTAGTTAGTAAAAGAAAAAAAAGATAGTAATCTATTATGAATGCAAAAACGTAAGGCATTATTTGAACAAATGTAAAATGAAGCAAAAATTCTAGGAGTTATCTTTGGATAAGGATTTTAAGAGGTCATTAATGCATATTTTCTTATCAGAATTTGAGTTAGAAGAATTAGATTTAAAAGTAGACCTTCTTAAGGAAGAAGTTACCTTAGATACTAATTCAAATAATAGTTTTGATGAACAATGCAACTATTATCAAGTAATATGTAAAAATAATGGTTCATTAGTATTAATGAAAGAAGATAATTTAATTTTGGATTTATCGATAAAATAACAGACCCAAAGGAAAAAAGAGAGCAATTAGAAAAATATCTTCATCCGGCTTAAAAGGATACTAAGATTAATGAGCGAAAAGAAAATTATAGTTTAAAGATTGTAATTCAAAAGATTAGAAATAATCATTTTGGTTTAAAAACTAAAGAATTAGAAACTTTTATGAACGAGTTTAAAACTAAAATTAATAAGTTAAAATTTGAAACTAAAGAACTAAAAGAAAGGATCATAATTATAGAAACAATTTCTGAAAAGGTTGAAGATCCTCTAGATATACCAAATACCTTTTTAAAAGAGGAACTAAGAGCTCTTTAATATGTTAATCTTATTAATAGGGTTACCCATAAATGGAATACAAAGATTATAAATATAACCAATAGAGAATACATATTTTCTCATATTGCCTTAATAAACTTAAAAGCAAAAATGAACTATATTAATAAAGGGATGGTACCTTTAAAATAATTTTCAAAAACTACATAAATATTAAACACTATAGATAAAAGTAAGCATGTTATAAGATACAAGTTGTATAAGCATCTATCTGTAATAAAGGAATTAGTATTGAAATTCTTTTTGTTTTGGTTAAAAACTAATCTAATGATGTTATTTTGGGAAATCTCTTTTTACATATGTTATATCCTATAAAAAAAATTAGTGACCAAGGGATTTACTCTAAGGTAGATGGAAAGTTTATTAGTTTTAAGTTTATATTTATTCCCCAATATCAGGAGATAAATTTACTTCAAAAATTTTTAAAAAAGAAAGATTTATTTAATCTATACATGAAAAAGTACAAAATAAACATTTAAATGAAAAATCAATACCTTGTTATTCAAGTAAAGATATAAGAGATACACATAAGGTTAGAAATAATGGTTTGCTTAAAAGTTCTTATAACTTTCTTGAATAGAAAAAATTGAGATTAGAAACTACCTTATGAAATGACTTTTAATGAAAGTTAAATTCCAACCAAAGTCAGGCTTATAGCTATAGAACCAAGGCTTTTAGAAATGTGTAAAAATGAAATAAATGAACTCTTAAATAAAGGATTTACTTGAAAAAGTAGCAATTGTTAAAGTTGCCTAATATCTTATGTTGAAAATGAAGTAGAATTAGAAAGGGCTATTCTACATTTAGTAATTAACTACAAACATTTAAATAAGGCATTAAGATGGAATAGATATCTTATTTCAAATAAGAGAAATTTGCTTAATAGGCTTTATGAAGTTTAAATATATTCAAAATTTGACATGAAATCTAATTATTGGCAAATTTAGATTCATGAGAAAGATAAGTATAAAGTAGTATTTATAGTTCCATTTGGTTATTATGAATGGAATGTAATGTTGTTTAGATTAAAAATGCACCTTATGAATTTTAAAAGATGATGAATAAAATATTTAATATTATTCAACATTTGTGATTATTTATATTGATGATGTATTAGCATTTTTTAATGTCATCAAACAACATTTTAAACATTTAAATCTTTTCTTAAAGATTATAGAAAAAGCGAGATTAGTAATCTCTACTAAGAAAATAAAGTTATTTCAAATTAAGGTTTGGTTCCTTGGACACTTCATTAAAAATGTAACTATAATTGCCATTGATCGAGCAATTTAATTTGCCTTTAGATTTCTTAATGAAATAAGTGACAAATATTAATTGAAAAAGTCTTTAAGTAGTCTAAATTATAATTTAGAATTTTATAAAGACTTAACTTGTCACATTAAGCCATTATGTGAAAGATTATGGAAAAATCTTTAAGAATGGATGGATTAACATACAAGGGCAATAAAGAAAATTAAACTTAGAACATAAACACTACCATGTTTAACCCTTCCTTGTCTTGATTCCTTTAAAATAGTTAAAATATATGTATTAGATAGAGGATATTAGGGTATCCTTAAACAAATAATTAATTCAAAAGAATAGCTTGTTCATTTTACATCAAGAATATAGAAAGGAGAATTAAATACTCTATTATTAGAAAGAAAATGTTAGTAACAGTATTGTATATTCCAAAATTAGAAAGTGATTTGTTAAATTAAAAATTTTCTTCAGAATTAATTGTAAGGTAGGAAAAAATGTCCATTGAACAAATGAGTCTTCCATAATGATTCAATTTCTTTGCAAGTAATTTTAGTTCAATTGTATAATAATAAGATTGTCGGTCCATTTCCACCTAACAAGGCTGAACCATTTGTTGTGATAAATAATTCAAACAAAATGGCCTTGAAGATAGCTTTAGCGCTTGCAATAGAAATTATATTCAAGGCAACAAGCACATCTACACATCCATGGAATATTGTATCTGTCGAACAAATGAGTTTTGGATAGTGATCAGATTTCATTGCAAGTAATTTCACTTCAATTAGAGAATAATAAGAGTATCTTTTTATTTCCTCCTAGAAAGGCTCCACCTTTTATTGCAATAACTCATTCACACGAAATGATATTGAAGATAACTTGTGAGCCCTCAATAGGAACGATATTCATGGCAACAAGCACATCTACACTCCCTTGGAACATGGCATCCCTAAAATAAATCAGTGTTTGATAATGATTAGATTTCTTTACAAGTAATTTTGATTCAATTGAAGAATAATATGAGTATCTCTTCATTTCCCCCTAACAAGGCTCCAACTTTTGCTGCAATGACTCATTGACACAAAATGATGTTGAATAAAGCTTCTCTACCCAAAATGGAAACATATTCATGGCAACAAGCAAATCAAAACTGCATTAGAACTAGAACTCCATTGAACAAATGAGTCTTCCATAATGATTCAATTTCTTTACAAGTAATTTTAGTTCAATCATAAAATAATAAGATTGCCACTTCTTTTGCACCTAAGAAGGCTTAACCATTTGTTGCAATAATTAATACAAACAAAATGATCTTGAAGATAATTTGTGCGCCTACAACAGGAACAACATTCATGGCAACAAGCACATTTACACACCCAAGGAATATTGTATCCTTGGAATAGATGAGTCTTTGATAGTAATTAGATTTCTTTGCCAGTAATTTTGGTTCAATTAAAGAATAATGAGAGTGTCTCTTCATCTCCCCCTAACAAGGCTCCAACTTTTGCTGCAATGACACATTCACACGAAATGATGATGAATATAGCTTGTCTACCCAAAATGGAAGCATATAGATGGCAACATGCAAATCTAAACTGCATTAGAACTAGAACTCCATCGAACAAATGAGTCTTCCATAATGATTCAATTTCTTTGCATGTAATTTTAGATCAATAGTAGAATAATAAAATTATCGTTTCATTTCTACCTAACAAGGCTCAACCATTTGTTGCGATAACTAATTCAAACAAAATGATCTTGAAGATAACTTGTGCACCTGCAATAGGAACGATATTCATGCCACCAAGCACATTTACAAACCCATGGAATATTTTATCCTTTGAACAAATGAGTCTTGGATAGTGATCAGATTTCTTTGCAAGTAATTTTGGTTCAATTGGAGAATAATAAGAGTGTCTCTTCATTTCCTCCTAGAAAGATTCCACCTTTCGGTGCAATAACTCATTCACATGAAATGATGTAGAAGATAGCTTGTGAGCCTACAACAGGAAGGATATTCGTGATAATGAGCATATCTACACCCCCTTAGAACATGGTATTGATAGAAAAAATGAGTGTCCAATAGTGATTAGATTTCTTTCTTAGTAATTTCGGTTCAATTGAAGAATAATAAGAGTGTCTCTTCATTTCCCTCGAACAAGGCTCCAACTTTTGCTGCAATGGCTAATTCACATGAAATGATGTTGAATATAGCTTATCTACCCATAACAGAAGTATATGGATGGCAACATGCAAATCTAAACTGCATTATAGCTAGAAATCCATCGAACAAAAGAGTCTTTCATAACGATTCAATTTCTTTGCAAGTAATTTTAGTTCAATAATAGAATAATAAAATTGTCATTTCATTTCTACCTAACAAGGCTCAACCATTTGTTGCGATAACTAATTCAAATAAAATGATCTTGAAGATAGCTTATGCACCTGCAATAAGAACGATATTTATGCCAATAAGCACATCTACAAACCCATGGAATATTTTATCCTTTGAACAAATGAGTCTTGGATAGTGATCAGATTTCTTTGCAAGTAATTTCGGTTCAATTGGAGAATAATAAGAGTGTCTCTTCATTTCCTCCTACAAAGGTTTCACCTTTCGTTGCAATAACTCATTCACACGAAATGATGTAGAAGATAGCTTGTGAGCCTACAACAGGAAGGATATTCATGATAATGAGCACATCTACACTCCCTTGGAACATGGTATCAATAGAAAAAATGAGAGTCCAATAGTGATTAGATTTCTTGGTTAGTAATTTCGGTTTAATTGAAGAATAATAAGAGTGTCTCTTTATTTCCCCCGAACAAGGATCCAACTTTTGCTGCAATGGCTAATTCACATGAAATGATGTTGAATATAGCTTATCTGCCCACAACAGAAGCATATGGATGGCAACATGCAAATCTAAACTGCATTATAGATAGAAATCCTTTGCATAAAAGAGTCTTCCATAACGATTCAATTTCTTTGCAAGTAATTTTAGTTCAATAATAGAATAATAAAATTGTCATTTCATTTCTACCTAACAAGGATCAACCATTTGTTGCGATAACTAATTCAAACAAAATGATCATGAAGATAGCTTGTGCACTTGTAATAGGAACGATATTTATGCCAACAAGCACATCTAGAAACACATGGAATATTTTATCCTTTGAACAAATGAGTCTTGGATAGTGATCATATTTCTTTGCAAGTAATTTCAGTTCAATTGGAGAATAATAAGAGTGTCTCTTCACTTCCTCTTACAAAGGTTACACCTTTCGTTGCAATAACTCATTCACATGAAATGGTGTAGAAGATAGGTTGTGAGCCTACAACAAGAAGGATATTCATGATAATGAGTACATCTACACCCCACTTGGAACATGGTATCGATAGAAAAAATAAGTGTCCAATAGTGATTAGATTTCTTTGTTAGTAATTTCGGTTCAATTGAAGAATAATAAGAGTGTCTCTTTATTTCCCCCGAACACGGCTCCAACTTTTGCTGCAATGGCTAATTCACATGAAGTGATGTTGAATATAGCTTATCTGCCAACAACAGAAGCATATGGATCGCAACATGCAAATCTAAACTGCATTAGAGCAAGAAATCGATCGAACAAAAGAGTCTTCCATAATGATTCAATCTTTTTGCAAGTAATTTTAGTTCAATAGTAGAATAATAAAATTGTCGTTTCATTTCTACCTAACAAGGCTCAACCATTTGTTGCGATAACTAATTCAAATAAAATGATCTTGAAAATAGCTTGTGCACCTACAATAAGAACGATATTCATGCCAACAAGCACATCTACAAACCCATGGAATATTTTATCCTTTGAACAAATGAGTCTTGGATAGTGATCAAATTTCTTTGCAAGTAATTTCGGTTCAATTGGAGAATAATAAGAGTGTCTCTTCATTTCCTCCTACAAAGGTTTCACCTTTCGTTGCAATAACTCATTCACACGAAATGATGTAGAAGATAGCTTGTGAACCTACAATAGGAAGGATATTCATGATAATGAGCACATCTATACCCCCTTGGAACATGGTATCGATAGAAAAAATGAGAGTCCAATAGTGATTAGATTTCTTGGTTAGTAATTTCGGTTTAATTGAAGAATAATAAGAGTGTCTTTTCATTTCCCCCGAACAAGGATCCAACTTTAGCTGCAATGGCTAATTCACATGAAATGATGTTGAATATAGCTTATCTGCCCACAACAGAAGCATATGGATGGCAACGTGCAAATCTAAACTGCATTATAGCTAGAAATCCATCAAACAAAAGAGTCTTCCATAATGATTCAATTTCCTTGCAAGTAATTTTAGTTCAATCGTCAAATAATAAAATTGTCGTTTCATTTCCACCTAACAAGGCTCAACCATTTGTTGCGATAACTAATTTAAACAAAATGATTTTGAAAGTAGCTTGTGCACCTACAATAGGAACGATATTCATGCCAACAAGCACATCTAGAAACCCATGGAATATTTTATCGTTTGAACAAATGAATCTTGGATAGTGATCAGATTTCTTTGCAAGTAATTTCGGTTCAAATGGGGAATTATAAGAGTGTCTCTTCATTTCCACCTAGAAAGGTTCCACCTTTTGTTGCAATAACTCACTCACACGAAATGATGTTGAAGATAGCTTGTGAGCCTACAACAGGAAGGATATTCATGATAATGAGCACATCTACACCCCCTTAGAACATCGTATTGATAGAAAAAATGAGTGTCCAATAGTGATTAGATTTCTTTGCTAGTAATTTCGGTTCAACTGAAGAATAATAAGATTGTCTCTTCATTTGCCCCAAACAAGGCTCCTATTTTTGCTGCAATGGCTAATTCACATGAAATGATGTTAACTATAGCTTATTTGCCCACAACAGAAAGATATGGATGGCAACATGCAAATCTAAATTGCATTAGAGCTAGAACTCCATCGAACAAATGAGTCTTCCATAATGATTCAATTTCTTTGCATGTAATTTTAGATCAATAGTAGAATAATAAAATTGTCGTTTCATTTCTACCTAACAAAGCTCAACCATTCATTGCGATAACTAATTCAAACAAAATGATCTTAAAGATAGCTTATGCACTTGCAATAGGAATGATATTCATGCCAACAAGCACATCTACAAACCCATGGAATATTTTATCCTTTGAACAAATGACTCTTGGATAGTGATCAGATTTCTTTGCAAGTAACTTTGGTTCAATTGGAGAATAATAAGAATGTCTCCTCATTTCCTCCTTGAAATGTTCCACATTTGGGTGCAATAACTCATTCACACGAAATGATGTAGAAGATAGGTTATGTGCCTACAATAGGAGGGACATTCATAGTTACAAGCACATTTACACACCCATGGAATATTGTATCCGTGGAACAGATGAGTCATCAGTAGTGATCAAATTTCTTTGCAAGTAATTTCAGTTCAATTGAAGAAT
>CM034048.1:7684955-7758947 GCA_019804595.1 Bruguiera parviflora | reverse complement strand
GTCAATTCATTTCTTCCTCAAAATGCTTCAAATTTTGTTGCAATAACTCATTCACATGAAATGAACTTTCAAATAGCTTATAGGCCCACAATAGAAACAATATTCATGGCAACAAGCACATCTAGGCACCATTGGAACTTGGAATCCATTAAACAAATGAATTTTCAATAATGATTAGATTTATTTACAAGTAATTTTGGTTCAATTGTAAAATGAAAAGAGCCTCACATCATTTCTTCCTAACAATGCTTCAAATTTTGTTGCAATAACTCATTCACACGAAATGAACTTGCGAATTGCTTACAAGCCCACAATAGGAATAATATTCAATGCAACAAGCACATCTATGTAACATTGGAACATGGAATCCGTTGAAGAAATGTGTTTTCAATGGTGACAAGATTTCTTTACAAGTTATTTTGGTTCAATTGTAAAATAAAAAGAGCGTCACATCATTTCTTCCTAACAATACTTCACATTTTGTTGGAATAATTCATTCACACGAAATGAACTTGCAAATAGCTTCTAAGCCCACAATAGGAACAATATTAATGGCAACAAGATTATCTGCACACCATTGGAACTTGGAATCCACCAAACAAATGAGTCTTCAATAGTGATTAGATTTCTTTACAAGTAATTTTTGTTCAATTGTAAAATAATAAGTGCGTCACGTGATTTCTACCTAACAATACTTCATATTTTGTTGCAATAACTCATTCACATGAAATGAACTTGCAAATAGCTTGTAGGCCCACAATAGGAACAATATTCATGGCAACAAGCACATCTACGTACCGTTGGAACTTGGAATCCACTAAACAAATGAATCTTTAATAATGATTAGATTTGTTTACATGTAATTTTGGTTCAATTGTAAAATGAAAAGAGCCTCACATTATTTCTTCCTAACAATGCTTCAAATTTTGTTGCAATAACTCATTCACACATAATGAACTTGCGAAGAGCTTGTAGGCCCATAATAGGAACAATATTCACTGCAACAAGCACATCTATACACCATTGGAAAATGGAATCTGTTGAACAAATGTGTTTTCAATGGTGATAAGATTTCTTTACAAGTTATTTTGGTTCAATTGTAAGATAATAAGAGCGTCAATTCATTTCTTCCTCACAATGCATCACATTTTGTTGGAATAACCCATTCTAATGAAATGAACTTGGAAATAGCTTAGAGCCCATAATAAGAACAATATTTACGGCAATAAGCACATCTATACACCGTTGGAAGTTGGCATCCATTGGTCAAATGAGTCTTGAATAGTGATTAGATTTCTTTACAAGTAATTTTTGTTCAATTGTAAAATAAAAAGTGTCACATCATTTCTTCCTAACAATGCTTCACATTTTTCTAGAACAACTCATTCACATGAAATGAACTTGCAAATAGCTTGTGGGCCCACAATAGGAAAAATATTAATGGCAACAAGCACATTTATGCACCGTTCGAACTTGGAATCCCTTGAACAAATGAGTTTTCAACTATGATTAGATTTCTTTACAAGTAATTTTGGTTCAATTGTCAAATAATATGACCATCACTTCATTTTTTCCTAACAATGCTTCACATTTTGTTTCGATAACTCATCCACTTGAAATAAACTTACAAATAGCTTGTAGGGCCACAATAGGAAGATAATCATGGCAACAAGCACATCTATGCACTGTTGGAACTTGGAATCCATTGAACAAATGAGTTTTAAACAATGATTAGATTTCTTTATAAGTAATTTTGGTTCAAATGTAAAATAATAAAAGTGTCAATTCATTTCTTCTTCACAATGCATCATATTTTGTTCGAATAACTCATTCTCATGAAATGAACATGGAAATAGCATATAGCCGACAATAGGAACAATATTGACGGCAACAAGCACATCTATACACCATTAGAAGTTGGAATCCATTAGGTAAATGAGTCTTCAATAGTGATTAGATTTCTTTACAAGTAATTTTGGTTCAATTGTAAAATAATAAGAGTGTCAATTCATTTCTTCCTCACAATGCATCATATTTTGTTCAGATAACTCATTCTCATGAAATGAACTTGGAAATAGCTTATAGCCCATAATAGGAACAATATTCACGGCAACAAGCACATCTATACATTTATACACTATTGGAACTCGGAATCCACTTAACAAATGTCCTTTCAATAGTGATTAGATTTCTTTACAAGTAATTTTGGTACAATTGTAAAATAAAAAGAGTGTCGCACCATTTCTTTAGATCGTTGGAACTCAGAATCCACTAAACAAATGAGTTTTCAATAATGATTAGATTTCTTTACAAGCACATCTATACGCCGTTGGAACTCAGAATCCATTGAACAAATTAGTTTTCATCAGTGATTTGATTCTTTACAAGAAATTTTGGTTCAATTGTAAAATAATAAGGGCATCGATTCATTTCTTCCTCACAATGCATCACATTTTGTTGGAATAACTCATTCTCATGAAATGAACTTGGAAATTGCTTGAAGCCCACAATAGGAACAATATTCATGGCAACAAGACCATCAATACACCATTGGAAGTTGGAATCCATTGAGCAAATGAGACTTCAATAATGATTAGATTTGTTTACAAGTAATTTTTGTTCAATTGTAAAATGAAAAGAGCATCATATCATTTCTTCCTATCAATGCTTCAAATTTTGTTGCAATAACTCATTCACATAAAATGAACTTGCAAATAGCTGGTAGGCCCACCATAGGAACAATATTCTTGATAACAAGCACATCTATGCACTATTGCAACTTCGAATAATAAGTAATTTTTGTTCAATTGTAAAATAATAAGGGTGTCAATTCATTTCTTCCTCACAATGCTTCAAATTTTGTTGCAATTACTCATTCATATGAAATGAACTTCCAAATAGCTTGTAGGCCCACAATAGGAACAATATTCATGGCAACAAGCACATCTATGCACCTTTGGACATTGGAATCCATTGAACAAATAAGTTTTCAACAGTGATTAGATTTCTTTACAAGTTATTTTGGTTTAATTGTAAAATAATAAGAGCATCCCTTCATTTCTTCCTAACAATACTTCACATTTTGTTGCAATAACTCATTCATATGAAATGAAATTGCCAATAGCTTGTAGGCCCATAATAGGAACAATATTCATTGCAACTAGCATATCTATGCACCATCGCAACTAGCATATCCATGGAAACTCCTCACATCACTCACACTCTTAGGTGTAGGCCATTCTTGAATTGCCTCAATCTTCTCTTTATCAATCTCTATGCCATAAGTAGACATAATATAACCCAAAAAAATAACATAATCCTTGCAAAAATTGCATTTCTTCAAATTGGTATACAATTTATCTTTCCTCAAAACATCAAGCACACAATGCAAATGTTCAATATGCTCTTCCAAATTCCTACTATATACTAATATATCATCGAAATAAGCCACAACAAGCTTTCCTAAGAAAGGACTTAGAACATGATTTATTAATTATATACAAGTACTAGGTGCATTAATCAAACCAAAAGGTATAACTAACCATTCATACAAACCATGCTTGGTCTTGAATGTAGTTTTCCATTAATCTTCTTCCCTCATCCTAATTTAATGATACCCACTCTTAAGGTCAATTTTAGAGAACTAACACACACCATGTAATTCATCTAGTATATCATCAAGCCTGAGTATAAGATGTTGATACTTAACAGTTATTTTGTTGATAGCTCTACAATTGACACACATCCTCCAAGATCCATCTTTCTTTGGCACAAGCAACATTGGCACTACACATGGACTCATGCTCTCCCTTACATGTCCCTTCTTCATTAACTTATTAACTTGCCTCTGAAGCTCCTTTGTCTCCTTAAGAGTACTTCTATATGCTAGCTTATTGGGAATGGGAGCTTCAGAAATAAGATCAATGTGATGTTCAATCCTTCTCTTTGATGGCAAACCATTTGGGATCTCCTTAAGGAATACATCATTATAATTTTGCAACAAAGATGAAATAACAGTAGGTAAAGATGAATCAAGCTTAGTCTTAGAGAAATAAGAATCCTTATAAAGGATCAAGATCATTTATTGCCTAGCTTGGAAGGCAACCCTAACATCTGCTCCTTTTCCAAATACACTTACTTGTTTTCTTTCATCTTCACTCTTGTGAACCTAACCACTCTTGTACTTAGCACTCTTAAATGCATTTACCTTCTTTTTCCCTCATTCACTTTCTTTTCTCTTGACTTTCTCTTTCTTTTCGCTCCTCCTCTTTTTCTCACTTTCATAAAGTCTCATTTGGTCTTCATACACCTATTTTGGAGTCAATGGTACTAGTGTAAATGGTTTTCCATCCATGGTGAAAGAATAGTAGTTCTTGTAACCATCATTTGTATCAAATTGCTAAGGACAGCCTAATAACAAATGCTTAATCTGTATAGGTATAACATCACAAAATAACTCATCCTTATATTTACCAATGAAAAATGGAACCACAACTTATTTAGTCACTTTCACCACTCCACTGTCATTCAACCATTGTAAATTATATGGCTTAGGATGTTTAGTTGTAGGCAAGTTCAATTTTTCCACCAAATCTGTACTTGCTACATTAGTACAACTACCTCCATCAATGATCGAGCAACAAAGTCTATCTTGAACTAAACATTGAATATGGGACATAAATTCCCGCTGCATCTCAATATCATCCTCCTCTGTAACTTGCATATTAAGAGCTCTCCATACTACTAAAAACCTTTCACCATACTCCAGATACTCTATCCTTTCATCAACATCACTAGAATCCTCTAGTGGCAGCATTTGGTCTTCATCACTAGCATCACTGCTAGACATATAGTAATTATTCTCCTTATGGTACATAGTTCTCTTGTTAGGACATAATAAAGCCATATGACCCTTACCCAGACATCTAAAGCATTTGATGTCTATAGTTTTTCCTTGGGTGCCCTTAAGTTTTTCTTTAAATTTGCCCCTTTCTAAGCTGCCCCCACTAGTCTTAGGTCTATGTGAATTGTTTTTAAACTCAAAAGTCATTTTCTCTTCCTTCTTCCCCCAATTTAACTTCTAAAAAGATGAACTTAAATTCTAATTATATCTAGAAGTGCTCCTTCCCTTAAGTTGCCTTTCAACTTTCATGGTAATGTGTACCATGTTTTCAAGCTTTACATAGTGTTGCAATTCTACCACATCAGCTATGTTCCTATTCAACCCTTGGAGGAACCTAGCTATGGTTGCCTCCCTATCCTCCATTAAATTTGCCCTAACCATAGCAATTTCCATTTCTTTATAGTACTCTTCCACACTCTTAAAACCTTATGTAAGGCTTTACAACTTGTTATACAAATCCCTTTAATAAGAGCTGGGAACAAATTTCCTTCTCATCATAGTCTTCAACTCATTCCAAGTTTCTATGGTTCTCTCAAAATTTCTTCTCCTAGTGGTAACTTGCTGGTCCCATCATACTATAGCATAATTAGTGAACTCTACCACAGCTAACTTCACTTTCTTCTTCTCAAATAAGTTATGCTACTCATATATTAATTTTACTCTTCGTTCCTAATCCAAATAGACATCAGGGTCAACTTTCCCTTGGAAAAAAGGTATTTTCATTTTAATACTACTAAGATTTTTATCTACTCCTTCCTCCACTCTATTTCTATTATTCCAACCTCCATTGTACCTATCATAAACATTTTCATTGCCTTTTACTCCTCTACCATTCCTATTACCGCGTCCTTTTCTAAAATCACCTCTGAAGTTTCTACTAGCATTATCATCATTATCACAATAATCATCACCATCTTCACCAAAGTCATGTTCAAATTGCTACTTCATAACCCTTCCAACTAGCCTTTTAGGATTGATACTCAATTTCCCTTCTATTTTATCCACCCTATCTTAAACTTTCCAAAACATTTGGTCAATCCTATCAACTATTTCCTCTTCTTCATATGGGAAACTGCCTTCTTTAACATTAGACATTGTATATGTAACATTGTTAGTAAATAAAGAATATGCCTCACAAAACTCACTCCCTTGCATATTTAATCTCCACTCAACTATAGTAGTCCTCAACTCTTATGTTTCACACAATGAATTGCAAGACTCTAAGAGCTCTTTCAATAGTTCCAAGCAAACTAAATTCAAAACAAACAAACTTGAATATATCAATCCTAGACTTACATCTTCAAAGAAGTCACACAACCAAGAAGATGGGCAACAAAGTGAACAAAATGACATGAAATTTAATGATATGAGCAGTGTAATCGAACAACAATCAATTATCAAATATAATTGAGTAAATGAACAATTGAGTAATGAAGCCATTTTTTTTATTTCCCAGTTAACTAATGGGTATTTCTGTAAAAAAAAAAACAAATATCAGAAAAGAAACTCACGAAATACATGATTTTATTTTTGTTTTTGTTTTTATTATTCAACCAACAATGAAGAATATACGAAAGAGACGATAACAAAAGTATAACTAACCTAAGTTAGAGTTAAATTTTTGATATCAAATGATATGAATTCTAATTATATGTAAACGAAACCCAACAACAATATTGGTGTAGGATCGTTTTAACAAAAATTAAGAGATTTAGAGTTTTGACCCAATGATTATAAACAACTATGAACTAGAATTATAAGATTTATATGCCACTCCTAACCACAACAATGTTGAAGAAGATAAGTCTAGTGAACCAACACATGTAAGTATGAAAGTTCAGAATTAGTTTTTAAAGAACTAGAGAAAATAGCTCATACACTTAAGAAAATGGGTCTTACCCCTCTAGCCACCCTTTTTGCCCTTTTTATATGCTAACCCCTAAAAACCCTAGCTAATAAGTTAGACTTAATAAGGAAATCCATCCAACCCACTAAATAATAATAAAAACCTATGAAAATAATCCATTTAAATGCCTGAATATGGGCTCCCAAATCCAACTTCCTTCTTAAGGCCATGGTTCTTAAATTCCTCCATAGATGACATATTCGTAAGTCCTAGTGAAGCCTCTATCATTTTTAACTTGTACTTAGAAATTTCCTGATAATAAATGTCACACAACAAATGGTTGAAAATTTCCTTTATTTTCTTTGACCTTGCCCTTGTCATTGGTTCTTCAAGATTTTACAAAATATTAACTCCCTTTTTAATTTGGGCTGGTATAATATGGCTTTCATTAGAGCCTCAGCCTGCCTTGTAGGTCCACTAACGTAAAGTGAGAAGTTGAGCTTGAACTAGAGAATTGAAGTCACTTTTGGAACCATACTTCCTAGAGCTAACATGTGTCTAGTCTAGTGGGAACACGCAGCGCAAACAAATTTGAGTTCCTATACTGAATCCCCTGTTGGCCATCGAGGATCAAGTGGTAAGGCCATGATCCGCAGGGTAACGGACCCCGCATTCTTCCATTGGGGACAGGTGCATGAACAACAAATCTAAACATCACACATCCGCTGCCTACCTATCGTTTAGGTGGAACTAGCGAGATCCAACTAAAATAAAGAAAAAAAGTGTTGCAACTGCTCCACTCTACTATAGTCTCATGAATGCTACACCCCTTGCCTTCTTTCGCACGAAGTGAATGGTCCTTGTGCTATGCGTCAATTTCAGGGTGGGTTCCAGGATGATCACCTAGCTTTATCCACAAATCCGTTGTGCTCAATATGCAGAATTTCTCTTGGATTAGATCTTTCCCTTTTTTAGAACTGGTAAAGAGGACTTTAAGCCTTCGTGTAAGCAAGCACGAGAGAAGGAAGTAAAGTAGAAGCTTTTCCAGTAGCAAGACAAGGAAGCAGAGCTCTCGTATAAGCACTAGCTTCCCCCAACTGACAAAAATACAAGAGTCACGACCTACTTTGATTCAAAAGAAAGGGGAAGGTTTTGGTAAGAAGCAAACAACTTTCTATCATAATTGCAAGGCTTCCAAACCTTAACTACTTAAGTACCAAAGGCTGCTTTCACTTGCTTTCATAAGGGGGCTAAAAGCTATCAATGCTGTCTTAGATTAAATGGTAATAAGATAAGTCCATGTTCAATCTCTAAGGCAGCTTTCCATTGTTAACGGAATAGTTTTTGTGTCCAAAGGTCAGACCTTAGCTTATAGAGTTCGTTGCTTTTCTTGGGCTAGAAAAGGGGTTATATTGCTCACCTTTGTTTAATATATTCATAAAGTACCAATACAAATTACAACTACACAAAAGTATAAGGGCCACAATAGAAGCAAAAAGTAGCCTTTAGGATAGTAATCGGCCTAACCAAAGCATCACAACAAGAGAAAATTAGCCTTATGAATGAAATCTTAAGTATGGAGCATAGCCCACCCATCTACCAATCAAAGAGGCTGAGAGTAAGCATAATGTCACAGAGTTAGGCTACATGTGTGCTAACTCGCACGACACTTAGTTGATCTTACGAGAGAAGATGAGCTAAGTAAGCCTAAAAGAGCATAGAATGATACAGCGGAAACGATTTAGGAGGCAAGTAGGAGGATTTGGGAGTGTTGGAAAGTAGAGGACATAAGAGGACTTTGCAAGTAAGGTGTATTGAGTGCCTGCCAAAAATATTTACAGTTGGGAAGGAGTGGCCCTTTTATAGTGGTTGCACTTCCTCAATGTATGGTTAGAATTTGAACATCTAAGATATTTACAAAGAATGTACTAGACCTAGCATTAATTACAAGTTGTAAGGAAGGTTCTAGTAAGTGTCCAGCTAGCCTTTGTTGGAAGTTTCTAGACTCTGGCCACTTCCAAGCACTTATGCACTCTTTTTGCACCTTCCAATGCCTTCTCTGGCAACAAGAGGGGGCTGGCCATTGCTGGCAGCTCGTAGGGAGTCTTCTTGGCCCAAGATTCTACCTCCTTACTTGCTGGATGGGCTGGACACCAATTTCCCACGTGACATCCTCCCTCACTTGATCCTGCAACATCCTTGTCGTAATCTTAAGTTGAAGTTGTTGAACATGATCGGCAACCTACCAAAGCTGGTCCTTTTGTCCCCAACTAGCCTCTTGGATGGGCAGATCCTACAATTTCACTGAGTGCTTGGTGTAAATGAGGACTTCCCTTCCTTGGATCACCCTATCAGCAAGGACATGTTGCACCTCCTTGGTGACCACGACTATAAGGGCATGCTTGGATTTGCTTTAGCTTGGATCCTCTTTGTCTTCTTGAAAAGTATTAAGAAGACTTGCTTGGAAGATATTACGGATCTTTAGTTTTGGAGGGAGTTGGACTTAGTAGGTGGCCTTTCCTGTGTGATTGAAGATAAGAAATGGCCCTTCGCACTTCCTTACCAAGCCATTGTGGACTTTGCGTAGGGATCTGAATTGGTTGGGTAGCGGCTATCACTCTCACCATGTCTTCCATTGCATAGTCCTCTGGGCATTGCTTGGTGTCAGCCAACCATTTCTTCCTCTTCGACAGATCATCTAGGCTAGTACCTTCTTGGATTCAACTAAGGAAGTTATGATTAGGCATACTAGCAGCAGGGGCAACTAGTTTTGCCTTCTGACTTAGCACATCAATAACTACGTTGGCCATGCTCGACTTAGATTGCAGTGTGTAGTCGGACTCTGCCAGGACGTCTTTCCAGCAAGCTTGCTTACTTTTGGGGTTGGAAGTAGTTCGTGGCAATGCTGTCGGTCACAATCATAAGCTTACTTCTAAGGAGACAGTGTCTCCAAGTGCACAAGTAGTGGATAATGACAGTCATCCCTTTGTCATGGATAGTGTACCACTTGTCCATGTCGTTTAGCTTGCAACTTTTGTGGGCAATGAGATGCTCGTTAGATGTAGCAGCATGGACTTTGAAAGACATTTCGCAGTCTGGTGGCACCACCACAGATTCCTTGGAGATTGTTCGCTTTAATTTCCCAATAGAAGCTTGGCATTGCTTCGTCCAATACCAAGTATGGTTCTTCTTCTTTGGGAAGAAGACTGGGGCACCAAAAGGGGCTTCTAGGGATCTGTTGAAGCCTAAATCTAATTGATCATGGAACTGTTTCTTCGATTCAGCAAGCTCCTAGGGTGCCATATGATAAGGGGCTATAGCAGGAGGTTTGGCACCATGTTTTAGCTTGATGTGGTGACCCGCATCTCGCTTTGGTGGAACCTTCTTTGGCAACTCAGAAGGCTTGACATCCTTATACTCGGCAAGGACTGCCTGGATAGGTTGTGGTAATGCAAGGGCAAGTGCTACTACGTCTTCCCCATTGCTTAGCTCCCTTATGGTAGCTACGTAGTTTTGACCCGTCTTAAGCCTCCATTTGAATTGCAAGGCAAAAATCATCGATGGTTGTGACTTCTCCTTGCGCTTTAAGGGAACCACATGGGTGTTGCAAGCATTAAGAACCACCAAAGAGAGGGAAGCAGGAACGGGAAAAGCCAAGGCTTTGTAGAAAAATGCAAGGCCTAGCACCACCTTGAAGTCATCCATGGGAATGACGGTGAAGTCCAACTTACTAGTCCATCCCCATATCTGGGTGACAACCCCTTGTGCTGTACCTTGGATCGGCTATGCTTCCAAGTTAATTGCCTTTATGGTGTCATTTCCCTTTGTCAATTTGAGGCCTAGACAGTTGGCCTTTTGCACGTCCATGAAGTTGTGCGTTGCCCCTGTATCTAGCATCACACTGGCTGCTTTTTCTTAGATGGCAACGTTTGCATATAGCAGTCCCTTCTTCTTTGGGGCTGCTGGAGAGAGGTGCTTGGTGAGATTACCCAGCTACTGGATAGATCCCATGTTTGCATAGGGCTCTTCACTGGCCTTCTTTGGATGGAGAACTGCCATCATGGCATTCATTGCCTTACAATTGGGGCAGTCTCACACCCAGTGTGATCGGTCACAAATGAAATAGGGCCGTAGGAGATTACCTGTATTACGCCAGCCTGTAGACTGCTTCTCATGCTTGGGATGGCCACTGGAGGATCTTTGCTGTCCTCCTTCGTTGCAGCCAAACTCCTGCTTCTTCTGCCCAGGTTTTTCTTCCCTACTCTTGCCAGAATTGGCCTTCTTGCTCTTGGAATGGGTAGAGTAGTCAATGAAGGTTTTGGCAGCGGCAATGGCAGCATCTAGAGTCTGTACATCATGCCTGTCCAGCTCGACTCTCACCCAATCCTTCAAGCTGTCCTTAAAGTGGAAGAGAAGCTCCTTATCAGACATTTCGAGTTCCAGTTGGAGATACTACCGGTCTCACTTAGGCATCACAGCTTCCCTCTAGTTTCGCTGTCTGCATTGTGAGGCATGAAGTACCTACATACCTCAGCCTTAAATTGCTCCTAGGTGTTGATGACGCACAAGCCTTTCTCCCTCTCGAAGTGCTTTCGTCTCCACTAGAGTTGGGCAGCATCCCGTTGGAAGATTAGGGCATTGCCAACCTTCGCTAGGTCGTGGACAACCCCCATGGCCTCGAAGTACTGATCAAGACCAAAGAGAAGGTTTTCCACTATAGTGGCATTGTGTGTGCCGTTGTACATGGCAGGCTTCGGGACCTTCAAACCATGCAATGCAGTGGTGCTAGCAGTTGTGGCTGTGCTAGCAGTGTGGGAGTTGTTTCAGCGCAGGGACTCCATCTCTCTGTGAAAGTCGTGAATCTCACCTTCAATAAACTTGCATAGGTTGGACAGATCTTGATTCAAGGAGAGTATTTCTCCCCTAAATGAGTGGCCAAACTCCTCTATCATGACCTTGGCAGCCCATGTGATCTCTGCATGCTTGTGAATCAAGTTATTGACTTGATCGCTGAGGTTGCCCACTATGGAGCTGAGATTAGTGACACATCTCTCCAAGCAAGCAACATGACTATCCATGGTCTCCTTCGCTGGAGCCTTGGACTTACTACGCTTGGATGGAGCATGCTGCTCCTCATGCCCATGAGGCTATTGCCCTGCTTGTTGCTCCTCCATAGTAGTGACAGCAAATCCTTCTTCGCTTGCCATGCTCGTTGTTTTTGTAGGCAACAAACAGTAGGTTGTACCTAAGGTTTGAACCATTGCTCTGATACCACTTGTCATGGAGTTAGGCTGCGTGTGTGCTAACCTGTGCGACACTTAGTCAATCTTATGAGAGAATATGAGCTAAGTAAGCCTAAGATAGTGTTGAATGATACAATGGAAACGATTTGGGAGGCAAGCAGGAGGATTTAGAAGTGCTGGAAAGTAGAGAGCACAAGAGGACTTTGCAAGTGAGGTGTATTGAGTGGCTGCCAAAAGTATTTACAGTTAGAGAGGAGTGGCCCTTTTATAGTGGTTGCACTTCCTCAATGTATGGCTAGAATTTGAACATCTAAGATATTTACAAAGAATGTTATAGACCTAGTATTAATTACAAGCTGTCAGGAAGGTTCTAGTGAGTGTCTAGTTGGCCTTTGCTGGAAGTTTTTGGACTCTGGCCACTTCCAGGCACTTCTGCACTCTTCTAGCACCTTTCAGTGCCTTCTAGGGCAGCAAGAGGAGGCTGGCCATTGCTGGCAGCCTACAGGGAGTCTTCCTGACCCAAGATTCTGCCTCCTTACTTGCTGTACAAGCTGAACACCAACTTCCCGCGTGATAGTAAGCTCACCTATAAGCTCTTTGAGCTTCCCTTCATTCGCTTGGCGGGAGCCGCACACTACATAGTTGGAAGTCAAAGGGCCCATACTACCTACCTAACTCTTTGCTCCAAGGACTGTTTATCAGAAGGTGCCTTTTAAATCACCCTATTCATCCAAAAGAGAAGGGAAGGGGCCTCCCCTGCTGATTTTACCCTATCTACACCCGGAGCCAATCTCGTATTGGTCCTGCCATCATGCCACAGAACAAGACCTTATGTGGAACCTTTTCTTTCTGGTGTAACAGCATTGGAACGTAACAAAATATTACAGTCACGTAACATAAGGGCCAAGTACGGTAAACTCGGCCAAAATATGACACCCGAAGGGCCTGCCCTTCTTCTTCAGTAAAGCTAACCTCTTTTTAGCCAGTGTTGGCGTAGTTTGCATATAGATAAGGAAAGAAAAATCCTAGTAAGGGGGGGAGAATGAGGGCTGATGCCTTTCTTTTACGGCCTTCTATTTATTAGCCGTGAGGAACTACTGCTCAGTAGGGGGGAAGGGAAAGGATTGGGCCTACCTATCCTAATAGGACCTCATAAAGGAACGAGAGCTGTTGAGAGAATCCATATTGCCAAGTTGAAGGACAGCACTTCTGTACGTGATCGTAATATATCACGTCATCTCGTTCCCATTGTGTTGAAGAGTACCTATGCACTATGTTCCAGTTCACCGATAAAGAAGATAAAGTTGGGGTATGGGTCTATGATGTGATACTCAAGTATGACCTAGGTAGATACATGCTAATTATGGATAGGAAGTGGGAACCATTATGTAAATAACTTTAGGGGGTTATAGATCTTTTATACTACTTGAGATCGACAAAGCAAGACGACTAGAAAATGAAGTGAAGTTAGAAAGCCGTATGATTGACGGTAACTATCTTGTACGGTTCGGGGGGTAATCGGTGTACTTTGATCAATGGGGGGAATCTTTGGCTCTATCGAACATACAGGGAATTGGAGGTAGCATTCTACCAAAGTTAAGTCATGGATTGGTTCATTCAGTCCTTTTTCTATGTGTTGGTGTTCAATATGATTGACATAAGACTCAACTTGTTAGATATTACAAAGATTTAGTGAGCACTATGCCATGAATATAGTGCTTGTTGTGAACACACAAGTTGTTTTCATGATCATTATTGTAATAAAAGGTAGAGATTTGTGAAGTAGAAATTAAGAGACATTATTACTATTCCAAAATTGAACCAAATGTACTTGTAAACAAATCTAATCATTTTGGAAGACTCCTTTGTCTGATGGTATCGTATGAATTCTTAGTTGCAACAGAGTATAAATGCACTTGTTGCAAATAATATAGTGATGGTTGTGGACACACGAGCTCCTTTCAAGATCATTTAGTGTGAATGATTGATTGCAACAAAAGAACAAGCCTTCTGAAGAAGAAAGGAAGGGACATTCTTATTATTCAAAATTAAACCAAAAGTGTAAGTAAAAAATCTAATCATTGTGAAAGACTCCTTTGTTCGATGGAATTTAATGGATTCCTATTTCCAATAGAGTGTAGATGTACTTGTTACCATTAATATAGTGCTTGTAGTGGGTATGGAGGCTATTTTTAAGAGCATTTTGTGTAAATAAGTTATTGCAATAAAAGGTAGAGCCTTGTGATGAGGAAATGAAGAGACATTCTTATTATTCTGAAATTGAACTAAAAGTACTCATAAAGAAATTTAAATATCATGGAAAACTTTTTTGTTTGATGGAATTCAATAGGTTTCTAATTCCAATGGATTGTAGATGTGATTGTTGTCATAAATATAGTGCCCATTGTGGCCACACAAGCTATTTCCAAGATCCTTTAGTGTGAATGAGTTATTGCAACAAAAGGTGGAGCCTTGTGAAGAAAAAAGGAAGAGACATTCTTATTATTTTAAAATTTAACCAAAAATACACGTAAAGAAATGTAATCATTGTGATAGATCATTTAATGGAAGTCTCCTTTGTTTGAAGGAAATCAAGGGATTCTTAATTCCAATGGAATATAGATGTGTATGTTGCCATGAATATAATGCCCATTGTGGGCTCACAAGCTATTTTCAAGATTATTTAGTGTAAATGAGTTATTGCAACAAAAGGTGGAGTCTCATGAAAAAGAAATGAAAGGCATTATTATTATTCTTAAATTGAACCAAATGTACTTGTGAAGAAATCCAATCATCTTTGTTCAAAAGGTAGAGCCTCATGAAGAAGAAATGAAGAGACATTATTATTATTCCAAAATTGAACCAAATATACTTCTAAAGAAATCTAATGATTGTGGAAGATTCCTTTATTCAATGGAATTCAATGGATTTCTAGTTCTTGTGGAGGATAGATGTTCTTTTTGCCATGATATAATGCCCGTTATGGGCACATAAGTTATTTCAAGATCATTTAGTATGAATGAAATATTGCAACAAAAGGTAAAGCCTTGTGAAAAATAAATTCAAAAACATACTCATTATTCTAAGATTCAACCAAAAGTACTCACAAAGAAATGTAATCATTGTGGAACACTCCCATGTTCGATGTAATTTAATGGATTCCAAGTTCTAATAGAGTATAGATGTGCTTGTTGCCATTAAAATAGTGCCTATTGTGGGCATACAAGCTATTTTTAAGATTATTTTGTGTGAATGAGTTAGTGCAACAAAAAGTGGCACCTTGTTCAGAAGAAATGAAAGGGACATTATTATTATTCTAAAATTGAACCAATTGTATGTGTAAAAAAATCTAATCATTGTGGAAGACTTCATTATTCAATAGAATTCAATGGATTCTTAGTTCCAATAGAATATGGATGTTCTTGTTGCCATGAATATAGTGCCTGTTATGGGCACACAAGCAATTTTCAACATCATTTCTTGTGAATGAGTTATTATAACAAAAAGTGGAGCCTTGTGAAGAATAATGAAATAGACATTCATATTATTCTAAAATTGAACCAAAATTGCTTATAAAGAAATCTAAACATTAAGGAATACTCCTTTGCTCAATTTAATTCTATGAATTCCTAGTTCTAATGAAGTGCAGATGTGCTTATTGCCAAGAATATAGTATCTATTATGGGCACACAAGTTATTTTCCAAATCATTTAGTGTGAATTAGTTATTGCAACAAAAGGTGGAGCCTTGTGAAGAAGAAATGAAGAGACATTCTTATTATTCTAAGATTCAACCAAAAGTACTCGCAAAGAAATGTAATCATTGTGGAAGACTCCCATGTTCGATGTAATTTAATGGATTCCAAGTTCTAACAGAGTATAGATGTGCTTGTTGCCATTAAAATAGTGCCCATTGTGGGCATACAAGCTATTTTTAAGATTATTTTGTGTGAATGAGTTAGTGCAACAAAAAGTGGCACTTTGTTCAGAAGAAATGAAGGGGACATTATTATTATTCTAAAATTGAACCAATTGCACGTGTAAAAAAATCTAATCATTGTGGAAGACTCTTTTGTTCAATAGAATTCAATGGATTCTTAGTTCCAATAAAGTATGGATGTTCTTGTTGCATTGAATATAATGTCTATTGTGGGCACACAAGCAATTTTCAATATCATTTCTTGTGAATGAGTTATTTTAACAAAAAGTGGAGCCTTGTGAAGAATAACTAAAGTGACATTCATATTATTCTAAAATTGAACCAAATTTGCTTATAAAGAAATCTAAACATTAAGGAATACTCCTTTGCTTAATTTAATTCTATGAATTCCTAGTTCTAATGGAGTGCAGATGTGCTTATTGCCAAGAATATAGTATCTATTGTGGGCACACAAGTTATCTTCCAAATCATTTAGTGTGAATTAGTTATTGCAACAAAAGGTGGAGCCTTGTGAAGAAGAAATATTGACGTGGCATTCAAAAGGACAATCCAATGCATTCATGCACATCCATAATATCTCCTTTGTTGATATCATGGAGCAAATTCAGCTACAAGTTGTTGGTTTGTGACAAATGGCACGTAAAGGAATGAAAGTGATGTAATCTTGTTGAAATTTGGAAAAATCTCCTTTTCAATTTCATGCAACATTGATTGAATTCGAAAAGTAGAGGTAAGAATCAAGAAAGGGATAACATGAAAAGAGTAGTGGAGTTCTTGAGGATCTAGCAACTAACCTAAAAATAGAAAATCATGGTGATCAAAGAGAGAGCTGAGATTTAGAAACTTGAAAAAGGAGAACATGGAACAAAGATTTGGATTAAAATCTTGAAGAACTTTCAATCTTTATGTCGTGGACAGCTTACCTTGGTGCCTTTAGCTCTATTCAATCTTTGACTACATTTATTCATATTTATGTTTAATTTTAGTATGTCAAGCATGAGCTAAACGCTTTTTCTAAGGTTATAATAGACTTTAAACTTGAAATTTGCTATAAATTTTTATTTTTGATTTCTGTTTATTATGCTTTTAGTTGTTTGATCAAAATTGAATAAACTACAAGATTTAAATTATTATTGGAAAAGACAATCTAAATTAGAAAAAATGAATAAGGTGACATATCACTATAGTAGATAGGAATATACCTTAGCAAGATGTGTAATTGTGAAAGAATGTTTAATCTTAATGAGTGTCTTTAAGTGAATTGACATAGGAATATAGTGTTTTGATTTAATGGAGCATGTTTATCAATGTATCGGAAGGGGTTGTTAAATAAATTTATGATAGATTTCAAGATGATGAAATTGATAAAACCAATTGTTAGGTGAAATTACATGCACTAGGCTATTTTTCATTATCAATTACACTTTTGAATTTGCTTTTTATGTACTTAAGGTTTAGTAGCATTGTTAATACTCGGTATTCCAAATAAAACTAATTTACTGTACTTTTAGTACTTGGTTTAATTTAATTCTCTATGGCAACTATAGTTGAAGAAATTCTTCACTATACTATTTGTTCGACCGTGTATACTTGTAGGTGTGTTGGAGTGTTTAAATTCTCACAACATATCATGCTTTTGCCTAGCAGATTATTGTAAGTTGCTAGATTATTCTATACGAGGTGCCTCACTTTGTTCGGAATGTGTAATTGCCACAACTTCTTCTAAGCCCGTGAATCCTTAGAGGAAATTAAATGCAACAGATGATGATAGAGATCAAGTTTGGGCAAGGCACTAAGCACTCTAGACTATGTAACTCTTGTTGCAGCCGTAATGCCACACTAGCCAATCCTCAATGCCTCTCATACTAAGGGTAATAAAGAGGATTTGAAGGCTCTCAGATGGCATGGAAATTTGCTGCACTAGACCTATAAGCCACCATTTGGTATTCAGGTCTATCAATGCAGCTACCTAATTGAAATCAAGAGGAAAATGTGGGAGAGCTTTGAAACCTTTATTGTTTGGTAGCCATGGATCCCTCTAAATGTCAATATTATTCCCATTATCAATCAACCATCTTAGTGTGGCCTCTAGGAAAGAATGCGACTTCAAAATGCTCTCCATGTGAACCTCGGTTTATAGCCCAAACCAGCCTATAAGAATGAACTCCAAGGGTGATGTCTAGCCTTTAGAATTTGGGCTAGCAAGGAATTTTCATTAGTAAATGGCCACCGCATTGGTTTGCCTAACATGGCTTGATTGAGCTAGCAAAAATCTCAGAAGCCCATGCCACCTGATGCCTTAGATGATGTTATTTTTTCACATGAAGCCCAATGAATTGGTCTCTAAGTGTCTGAACCCCCCCACCAAAACTCATTGACAAGCATTGCCAATTCTATACACAAAGTTTTAGGAAGCTAAAAGCAACTCATAATACAAGTGGGGAATGCTCGGACCACGACCTTTATTTCTTTCAAATTTTGTTAAGGACAAGGTTTCAATCCCTATTAGTGGAAAAATCTACATGCATCGGAAGACCTAAATATCTCTAATGATGATCCAGAACCACCATATCCAAACAATTCTTTATTGCAATTCTTATAATTGAATGATGAATTTTTGCATTGGCAATATGAATAGGGTTTTTTTGAAAAATTTTTTAAACTATTTAGATATTTCTTTACAGTAATTTGTTTTAGGGATTAAAATAATTTAATTTTTCAATAATTTTGAAAATTTGGATTTAAAGGAAAGGAAAGGATTTTAAATTATTAAAAAAAGAAAATTTTCATAATTTTTGGAATTTTTTCAAAAAATTGATAATTTTGGAAATTATATTCTTTTTTCTTTAAAAAAAAAAAGGAAAAAGGGAATTAGATATAACTTATAATGTCGGACAAAGGCTTTTGGAGTGGAACAAAAAATGGGCTAGGCCTTAAAGAGAACAAAGGCTTTTGAGATGCAACCTCGATAACCAATCCAAGGTTCATCTACTGGGCCAATTTTGCGGGCTGCCCAAAACAGTAGCAAAATGAAGCCATTATGAATGGGATAGAGGACTGCTTTAAAGTTTTTTAAACAAGCCCTTCTCTCTATTCTCCTTTTACCGTTCCTCTCTTCTTCTTCTCTCTCTTCCCCTTTATCTTCTTTTTACACATGAAAACACTAGCATATTCAAGCAAAATCGTGACACTAAATTGTTTTCCTACGAAGTTCAGTGAAATTGAGGGATTTTCATTTTAAATTAAAGGATGCAAGGCTTAAATTGGAGCCTTAAAGGCTAGATTCGAACTTGGCCTTGGTTCTACAAGCCAAGGGAGATTGATGATCTCCCTCCCTTTTACTTTGGTTGGTTTTTGATGATTTTTTGCCTTTTGTTCTTTCATTAATTTTTTTGGCTCTAGGACCATCGTTTACGACAGCTCTGGTGATTGGACTCTGGCCATGGCTACTGGAAATAATTTTAAAAAATGGGTTAATAGATCCCTTTTTGCTTGATGTATTTATTTGTAATAATAATTCACACAAAATCATAGTATTCACTAATATATGGAAAAAAAAAAAAAAGCTATGCTCTAACTGTTTTGTGCTAGGAAAGTGGAAAATGGCAGGAGATGGAAGAGTTGATCATGTTTTAGGAAGAAGAAATATTCAAGATGAGTGTCACTTTCGTTGGCTCTTCTCTTTGCATTTTTTCTAGGTTGATTATTTTGTATAATGTGTTTCCTACTAGACGATTGGCTAAATATTTGATAGTAGTGATCATATATGAGTTAGAGTAATTGAAGTGACTTAGGGGACGGTGTAGCAATAATGAGATAATTAATTCTTTGTGATCTTTTCTCCACAAACTGAATTTATTATCTTGATGGGACTCTTCCCAATAGCTTCCTTTATCTCTAAGGCTTACGTAAATGATTATTTCATGTGAAAATGCAGATAAGAATGAAGCATTGAGAATTGAATGATTTATGTAAATTATAGTTAGCTAAAGGAAATAAAATATTAAAATATTAAAATATAAAATTTTTTATTTTAACTAATTATAGAAATATTTTACAAATATTTTGTAAAACTTGATAAATTGAATTTAATAGATAAATATTAAAATTAATTAATATAATATAACTATACTTTGATTAGTCACTTACTAAACAAGTATTTTCTTATCATTTTAAGAAGATTTATTGAATCTTCTTATAAAAATTAAATTTTGCATGTTTAAAAGTTTTCTTAGGATGTTAAAAATGTAAAAGAGGAGAAGAAGAAGAATTTTATTAATTAGAATACTTGCATAATTATATTTATAAAAAAAATTATTATCTTTATTTTTATATTTTAAAAAAAGACAGACTCTGACACTGACTGATAAAAGAATAATTTCTATTTTTTGTATGATTTATTTTTTTTTCATGCTTTCTTAATTTCTTACATGTTTCCTAAACCTCTACCCCCTTTTATTATGGGGTATCCCTTCGTTTTATTGGAGGAGAAGTCCCTTCTAGTGGCCACTTAGGAATCTACATTGTTGTTGTTGGTTTCGTTCCATTGTTGTGATTTATTCTCTCTTTCTTCACATGCTTTAATGTCTATGTGCTGTTTAGTCTTGTGGGCTACACTTGGACTTGGCCATTAGGCTTTGAAGAGAGGCTTGGGAGCCCTCTAGTTGGTTGGGAGCTTGATTGGGCTACCTTAGATCCATTTACATTATTACCGTGGACTGCCTTTGGTCTTGCTGGACCGCTTTGCTAAAATTTAAAGATATTGGGCTTTGAACGACCCATGATACTAGTGTACTTGTATAATTACAAACCCTTAATGTACTAGGCTACGGACTTTCTTTCCTTGGTATTGCAAGGCTTGTAAAAAGAATGGACTGGACTTTGGGCCCTATAACATACACTACACTCTTTCTCCTATTATGGCCCGGCTTTGGGCCTCATAACAGACCCTACACTATTTCTCCTATTATGGGCTGAAAAGGGGAGGCCCACCTTTTGGGCCCCATGATTCATTGGGCCTAAGGTTTAGCCTGAAAGAGAAACCTCCTTGGGCTTTGTGCCTAAAGATCTAGATAGCACTTTCCTTTGTTGGGCTTAGTATGAGGACCCATAATGCCGTTAATTCTCTCCTTTCAGGTCTATAATAGACTAGGGTTGAAATTGTAATTGTTATTTAGACTTTGTATATGGTTTATTATTGAACTTTTAAATAATAAAAATTATTCAATTTTTTCTATTTTCTTTTTTTAATTTTTTCTTTCTTTTTCTTTCTCTCTTTTTTTTTCATTTGTCTATTTTTTTTCTTCTTTTTTTTTTTGTCTTACATGCAAATACAACTAATTTTGTGATCAACATTCAAATGAACAATGATTCAATTACAATCAAACTATGATTTAAATATAAACCAAATTTTCTTTGAATGCAAACTAATTCTAAGTATACCTAAGAAATAGAGGATAGAGAGAGTGTAGCCTCCTTAATCAGGGCATGCAAAATAAGAGTATAATAATAGTTACCTTTCTTTTCAAAATGCTTCAATATAAAGGAATGAGTAAAGAATTTTTTGAATCTCTATTTTGTTCTCTCTTTCAAGTATCCATGTGAATGTGCCATTACTTCCAAAATTGTGAAATAGGCCAATTTTATGTACTTGGTTGAATTAATGCAACTGTATATTATTTCCATGACAAAGGCGGTTAACTTGTTTGTGATTTGGTTGGAGTCCTACTAAGGACTTTCTGAGATTATAGAAACTACAATGTTCTCTATTAGGGATTTTTTTTCATAGGTAAACATTGTATTGTGTTGTGAGTTTGAACTTTATAGAGTTAATTGACTTCCAAATTATAACTCCACTTAAAATTACTTTTGAAAGGACCATAAAGGTTACAATTGACAAGATAAGGTTGACTAAACTACCTAGATTGCCTCCAATTTCCAAATTATAACTCCACTTGAAATTACTTATGAAAGGACCATAGAGGTTACAACTAACAAGATAAGGCTAACTAAACAACCTAGATTGCCTCCAATTAAATTTGTTATTTCTCAAAAAAAGGTTGTCATTAGCTTGCTTGAATTTGATCGAGATAGTTGTATTACCTTAAGTTTTAAGGGTTTTAATTGCAAAGTGTACTCAAGTTTGCGTAAATTGGATTTCTAATAGTCGTTTGCATTTGAAATTTTAGAAGTAAATAAACATGTCATCCAAACTTACTTAAGATGACTGCGTTTACCTTGACAGTTATTTATAGGTGAAATTTAAGAAGTAGATTTGCTTAAAATAATTGCATCACCCTAACTTTGAGAGTTTTGATTGCGAAGTATACTTAACCTTGCATAGACTAGTTTTTAATTGCCATTTACTATTAAAATTTCTAAAGTAAATAAACATGCTATCTGAACTTACTTAAAGTGGTTACATTGCCCTAATATTGAGGGTTTTGATTGTGAAGTGTACTTAAACTTCCATACACTAAGTTTCTAACTACCATTTATAATTGAAATTTTAGAATTAACTAGACATGTCATCTAAACTTACTTAATATGGCTACATTACCCTCACTTTAATGGTTTTGATTAGTAAGTGTATTCAAGTTTGCATAGACTAAGTTTCCAACTACCATTTACAATTAAAATTTCAAAAGTAAACATACATGCCCAACTTAAGATGGCTATGTAACCTTGGTCTTGGTAGCACTTAACCTTGCTTAAGATAGTGGCCTTAACCTAGTGTTCGGGTTGTGATGGCTAAAGGTACTTGGCTAGTCTAAGATGGCAGTGTAATTTGTGTATTAAAACTATAGTTGCCTAAAGTTTACTAAAACAAGCCTATGTCTTGTTAGCAATGTAAAGTTGACCCAATGAACTTGTCCACGTTTACCCTTTTTTTAACTTACTTTGATTCACACCATTCTTAAATGCTCTTATAGATAAAGTCATCATCCAATGATCTTTCTTATCTTTTAGTTCATTTTACTCTTTGCCCTATCCCTTTAATGGAGCTTCTCATTTTTTATGTCACCTTTGAATTTTACATTTATATTTCAAATCACATTCATGAGCAATCTTTATTGTTTTATGTTTATTGCAACACCTTTTCATTTTACTTTGTATTTTGCAGTTCTTGATTGATAAATGAGGATTGTTTTCATAGCACACACAACATCCAAAGCTCTTACTTATTAGAGCATTCTCCCCTTCACTTTGTATTTTCTTGCTCTTAACTCATTGTTAAGAACCACTTTATATGCTTGTAGTTGTCCAAGAGCTAGCTCATATTACCCTTGTCATGTAGTGGCATTGTTTGCTTTCATTATGCTCTTTTATTTCAACTATTGCTCATAAGCTCTATCCCTAAGCTTATGACCTTTATTTTGGGCTTTGAACTCCACGTAAGGATATTTTGGCCTATCAACTCATTTACTTTAGAATGTTGACCCTTTGTCATTAGGAAATTGTCATCAAGGGTGTTAGGAGATCACCTTATGGCATCAACAAAGAAATGTAGTGTAGGTTATAATTCTTTAAAAACCCATTGACATGATAAGTTAACAAAGTGTGTTTAGATCAACTACATATGATATAAGGAACTATTTGTCTTTATTAAAGGATAAAGAAATTTACAAGCAAGATAGAATAAGATGGTGAATTAGAAGGGATAGGCATTAGATTGATAAGTTTGCCAATTACTTGGCCAATACTTAGCTTAATGCCTTTCATGTACAAATCCCCTTCTTAGATCACAAACTTGTGTTCATTCTAAGTTAATCTTCAGAGAACATTTCCTCTTATTATTGAAAAAAAAAAAGGTCTAACTAGCATAACTCCTTTTATAAACTCATGTTCTTGCTTAAGCCTTACATCCTTTCTAATTTCTTCCTTAAAGGTCCTTTATTTGATTTATATATCTTCTCTTGTGAACTAATCTCCCTACTTTTACCTTACATCCTTTCTAAACTCTCTTTTAGGGAGAACTTTTTTGGCTTGCCATTATTTAGCCATAATATTTCTTGATCACTTCTAACTTGATAGGATTAGAGAGATCTTTATTGTTTATATTGGTTAGTATTAATACTCTACTCAAAAATGCCTTTTTCACAACATATGGGCTTTTATAATTTAATGTCTATTTGCAATACTAATCATTTTGATTTGGTATGATCTTTTTGAGGACCAAATCTCCTTTTTCAAAGTATTAGGCGCACATCTTCTTTTAATAAGCTTGCATCATCTACATTTGGTACAATGCCCATGACATATAGCCTTTAACCTCTCTTTTTCAATAAGGCATAATTACTCATATCTAATCCTAGCTCATTTCACTTCTCTCAATTTTGTTTCCATTAAAACCCTTAACAAAGGTGTCTTAACTATGACTAGGAAGACTACCTTAATTTTATAAACCAAAGGGAACAGGTTACCTAAGTGAATTGTTATGTGGTAAGTGTAGAGTGTGAATGGTAGTATTTCATACTAATATTTGTATGAGATTGTGATCTTCTCAATGATTTGCTTGAGATTTTTATTGGCTACTTTAACTACTTCATTCATTTTTGGCCAGTAAGGGATTGAATTATGGTGCCTAATCTTGAACTACTTGTAAAGGTCTATCATTATCTTGTTGTATAGATTTGTAGCATCATTAGTGATTAGACGCTCAAGCATGTTGTACTGATAAATGATATCTTTTTTAATGAACCTGATAATTACTTTATAAGTAACATAAAAATATGAAATTGCTTTAACCCATTTAGTAAAATATTCAAATGCCATTAAGATGAATTAGTGTCCATTAAATACCTTCAACAAAATGGGGTTGATCACATCTATGCCCATATGGAGAAGGGCCATAAGGATGTCATGATGTGCAATAAAGTAAGGGCAATATGGAACTTGGTTCTATTTGACATTTATGGCTTTTCTTGGCATATTAAAAGCAATCTAATTCTATGGTTGTTTAATAATATCTTACTCTTAAGATCTTCCTAACCATGGCAAGGCCACCAACATTTGTTTTGTAAAGGCCCTTATGCACCTTTTTTATGATTATTCTTGCCTTGGTGGAATCTACACATCATAGTAAAGTCAGATCATGTTTGCATTTATAGAAAATATCCTTGTTAAGGAAGAAATTCAATAACATTTTTCAATGTTCTTTTGTCATTTTTAATTGCCTTTGGGGAATATTCTCTAATTTTAAGATAATGTTTGATGTCAAGGTATCAAGGTTTGTCATCTACTTCTTTTTTCATATGCATGTAATGAGCTAGAGAATTGCATACATTGACTTGAATAAGTTAAGCCTCAGCCCTTGAATCAATCTTGTACATAGCTACCAATGTCTCTAAAGCATTGGAGATCTAGTTGTTCTCTTACCATATATGACTAAAGGTGATTTAATCAAATTGTGACATTAATTCTTGATTAACTGTTGATAGGGGATGGTTTTTTGATCTCATATTTCCCATTCTTTTGTAAGTTGCTTAATGACTAATGTTGAGTCCCCATATACCTTAAGGTTCTTAACTTTCATTTGCAAGGCATAGTGGAGTCTTGTGGCACATGCCTTGTATTTTGTTGTATTATTGGTATGTTTAAACTATAATTTTGCCACAATTAGGTATTGTTTGCCTTTAAGAGAGATCAAAATTGTTCCTATGTCATGCCTTAATCCATTTGAGGCTTTATCAAACCACATCTAGCACTCATTTGTCTCCCAACATCTTGGCTTTACCCATAACCAAGATATCTTTATCTAGAAAATTGAATTGCATGGGTTCATAATTTGAGATAGCTTGATTAGCTTAGAAGTTAGCAATTGCACTTCCTTTAATTGCTTTACAATTGACATGGCGAATATCATATTAAGATAATATGACCTACCACCAAGCTATTCTTTTAGACAATGTCAATTTTTTAAAGATGTATTTGAGGGGATCATTTTTGGTAATAAGAAAGGTTGTATGATGCAACATATATTGTTGAAGCCTGTGCATAGTCTAAGGCAAGGCATAATAGATTTTTGCCAGCATTAAGTATCAGATCTCATGCTTGGTAAACTTCTTTCTACAAAGGTATATGGCTCTCTCTTTCTTGGCAATTTCATCATACTAGCACAAGACATAACCCATACATTATTCTCAGATCATAAGATATATTATGGTTGATCTTCTTAGAGGCTTCTTGGCATCTATCATCTTATTAGCTTAGGCTATCCTTCTAAAGCAAGTCAAATATAGGTTCAGATGTTTCTATCAATTGTGACATTAACCTTGCAATGTAGTTAAGTCTCTCCAAAAACTCTTTTACTTCTTTTAGAGTAGAAGGCATTGGCATTTCTTGTATGTTTTTAATTTGTTAAAAATGATTTCAATGCCTATCTAGCTAACAATGAAACCCAGTAGTTTTCCTAATGTTGCACCAAATGTGCACTTTGCTAGATTAAGCCTCAATTGATATTTTCTTAACTAGTCAAACAATTTTCTAAGGACAAAGAGATGGCCTTTACTTCCTTGAGATTTGATAATTGTATCATTAACATTAACTTCAATCTCCTTATATATTATGTCATAGAAGAGGGTAACCATTCCATGTTGATAAGTAAAACCTATTTCATTCAAACCAAATGACATAACCTTATAACAAAAAGTTCCTGTATTGTGATGAAAATGCTTTTTGTCCATATCCTTTAGTGTCATCTTGATTTGGTCATACTTAGAGAATCCAATCATGAATGAAAACATTGAATAATCAGTTGTATTGTCCACAAGGATGTCAATGTGGGGCAAAGGAAAATTGTCTTTAGGGCTTATTGTGTTCAAGTCTTAATAATCTATGCATATACAAACCTTGTAATCTTTCTTGGGTACTATGAAGGAAGCTTATGCTCAATTAATTCTTGATAACTTTTTTGATTTTTAATATTATATCAAGTTTTATTCTTTTGAGCTTTTGCTTGATTGGTATGCATTTTAACTTAAGTGGTAGCTTATGCATTACTATATTTGTGTTAAGTCTTGGCATATCTTTGTACAACCAGATGAACAAATTTATGTATTCTCTCAATAGTTGAACCATGTTTGGAATTTTTCTCAACAAAAGCATATATTTTCAAAACTTCCTCAATACATACTTAAGTTACAAAACATATTTTAATCAGTTCAAATAGGTATAAATTCATTAAAAATAAATAAATGAAAAAGGAAATAAATATAATAAATTATCACTCATTAAATTCCTCCACACTTAACTTTTACATGTCCTTAAGCAAAACAAAGTCAACTTAAAAGAATAATAAACTATACACTAGTTATACCTCAAAACACCATTGTAATACATAAGCTCAATATATTTAATTGCACCTAGCTTAAAAATGTAACAATGTTGAATAAAATAACAACAAAAGTATACTTATCTCTCTTTCACTCTGTTCACATATCAACCATTCTTGTTTACTACTATAAATTATGTAGCAAATTAGGGTGTTCCTTATTAAAGCAAAAAAATGAAATAGAGAATAGATATTCTTCCTTAAAATATACCTAGAAATTAAGAAATTTATATCAAGATGCTTTGCATACTCATATTTAAGTTATCATTTGATGTGAGTGTCAACACTTTTGGTGAAGTACTCTTAGTTATTAGGTAACTTCAACAATAAAGTAGAATTAAACTTATTGCTTAAACCATAGTTTAGGACTAACTTAAGAAGAACAATTTCAAGACAAACCACACACTTCTTAACTATGCTTTATCACAAAATTCACACAACTTTAAGTACACTTCCATCTATTTTACAAGACAATGCTAACATCTTAAGCCATGTAGTATATTATAAAAATAACTTAATTTTGTACATATGCATTACAAATCATTTTAAAGTGTAATCAATATATGATCACCATTTCATGAAAACTAAAAAAAATCCCACCTAAACCTCTTCCCCATAGTTAAAACTTACATTATCCCTAATGTAAGGCCAAATGTAATGGAAAGTTATTTGAAATATAAATAAAAAGAAAGAGTAAAGAAATAAAATCTAATTTATTCTTAGGTTACCTCCCAAATAACACCTTTGTTTAACATTATTAGGCCAACGATGTGCTTCCTCAGTTCTTATATATTGTATCTTATAGCTCCATCACCTTGACATCTTCGTAGTTTAGTAGTCCATCACTTTCTTAGTTCTAGTGTTGTTATGCAAGATTTTTCTTTGGTAACGATCCACTATGAATGTTGAGTTCTATTTTAACAATAAGTTCTTTCTATGTGTAAGCTATGACTCTTAATCTTTCCATACCCCTTTTTGTCTTCAATCCTTTATGTTTAGTTTGACTCTTCATTTTTGTTCAAATTCTTTTTTTTTTCTTTTGACTAAAATTTTTTAATTATTGCATTTGTTTTCAAAGAAAGGCAACCAAGTATGATGACAATTGAGCAAAAAATAAAATACTTAACAATTGAGGGTCAAAGGCATTTATGATTTTAACAAAAGAGATGGTAAGTTGTTTATCCATAAATGTTATATTTTTAAAACTTTGCAAGAACTTTCATTTTAGTAATGTGTATTGTTAATTAATTAACATTACCATTAATCCAATTAAATGCAAACAAAATTAACTTGGTGAGTAAGACTTTAATAGAATGGGCTTCTTTAACTACACTCACTTTAAGAAAGGACAATGATAGGTGATAGAAAAGGTTAAGAAAGCCTATGTATGTTTTCTACTCATTTGGGAAGGTTTTGATATGTCATTATCATCTACTCACTTATTAACTCTATTGGTTTGATTGCATAAAATGACATGAAACAATTGTTAAACAAAACTAGATTGGATAAATAACATAGGATTGTAAATATGGGGTATGATCAAGTACACAAAACAAAACTAGGATATATCAAAGGCCTTGGGTATGGACCTAAGTTGACCTCTTCCTTACCTAATTCTAGAAGGATGCTAGAGGCTGCCCTTATACAATCACAATAAGTATTAGTTCAATATCAAGAAGCATTGGAGACTACTCATCAATCTTTAAAGATCTCTAAAGAAAAATAGTGATTTACAAGCAAGAATGACACACTTTGAGAAGTATATGTAAAATCATTAAGGTATGTATTCTCTATTTCAATTATGACTTAATAGTGAAAATATTGTTAGTGTTGAACTATATCATAATCCATATATATTGAAGATATCAATAAAGTAAAGTATATATATATACTCTCTTCCAAGTTTTGAATAGGGGTTTTTTCCTTTATTATTTGATTTCATGGGCATTTTTAGGTTTTATTTTGAAGAAATTCTTGAGTTAGGAAATTAGGAATAGAGTTTTTGTCTCCTCTTATGTACTCAATTTGAAAATAAAATGTAGAAAGAAAAACTTGCCATCGTGCAAAAATTTGCTTTAATGCAATGTTGGAAACATCTTTTTGTAAAATTTCTTTTGCACACTTATGGTCAATGCAAAAAAGAAATTTTTATTTGAGTAAATGACTTTGAAATTTTGTAATGTACATGACAATGGATAAAATTTCTTTTTTAATGGTGGAATAATTGCATTAACAATCATTCCAATGTGCAAATGCAAATTGTATGATTTGTTTCTCTCTCTCTCCGACTGGTTTAAGAATACCTCCATATTTAAGTTTAAAGATATTAGTTTTGACTATTGAAGGGTTAAGAAGATGAATGCAAGGGATTTCTTTGACCATGGTTTTGATTTATTGGACAAGAGTAATATGCTGACTATTGAAGGAGTACAATTTTTCTTGAGACAGTCATGAAGAGGTTGCAATAAAGTTTATGTTTGAATGAAATCCAAAATATAATTAAGACTTCTTAAAAATCACTAGAGCTAGGATTTTTTAGTGATTTTGTTAGGGAATTTGTTTGTGAAAGAAAAGGGCGTTTTAATGGGAGTAATGGTTTCTTGAGAAATGTAATGTCTAAAGAATCTCACTCTAGTTTGAAATAAAGATATCTTAGCTTGAGATATAGAAAAATGTTCGTAAATTTTTAAAATGCTGTTCAACAGAGTTTGAAAAAATTAAAACATCATCAATATAAACATGACAAAATTTTGAATATGATTGAAAAATGTCATTCATAATTCTTTAAAATTTTAAAGGTACATTTTTCAAACCAAATAGTATTGATTCCATTCATACTATGTGAATGGAATGATGAAGGCAATTTTGTACCTATCTTTTGGATTAATCTAAATTTGCCAAAATATAAATTTTAGGAATTAGATAGAATGAAGTTTAAGGATGCGCAATGTAACAACACTGTAAAAACTTTAAGTTTTATTAATATAAAACTTTAAGTATAGAGGAGTCCAAGGAGTAGGATTTTTCTTAAGATGTTTATAAAGAGGTTTGGCGATGAAATTTATGTTTGGAATGAAATTCAGAACATAATTGAGACTTCTAAAAAATCTCTAAAGTTAGGATTTTTTAGTGATTTTGTCAGAGAATTTGTTTACAAAAGAAAGGACTATTTTAATAGGAGTAATGGTTCCTTAAAAAATGTAATGTCTAAGGAATCTCACTCTAGTTTGAAATAAAGATATCTTAGATTGAGATATCATAATTTCATTGGTTCTTATAGTATAGAAAAATGTTTGTAAATGTCTAAAATGTTGTTCAACAAAGTTTGAAAAGATTAACACATAGTTTATATAAATAAGACAAAATTTTGAATATGGTTGAAAAATGTCATTCATAATTCTTTGAAATTCTAAAGGTGCATTTTTCAAACCAAATGGCATCACATTCCATTTATACTATCTAAATGGAATGATGAAGGTAGTTTTGTACCTATTTTTTGGATTAATCTAAATTTGCTAGAATCTAGATTTTATGTTGAATTTGGAGAAAATGTAGGTAGAATGAAGGTTTTGCAATAAATCATTTTTGTTCAGAATAAGACACCTAATCAACTTAGAGGCTTTGTTGAGAGGTTTGTAGTTGATGACTAACCTATGGGTATTTCTTTCAAGTTCAACCGACTTGTTGACATAAAAAGTGGCACATGACTAGGGTGATCTAGATTTGGAAATGAGTTTTTTGGATTCTAAATCCTAAATTTTTTTTTATAGTAACTTTTTAGTTCTGTATTCATTTGAATAAGTTGAGCTTTTGTAGGAATATGTTTTCATTAAAGTTTGGTTCATAGGGTAAATCAACTATGTGTTGTTTCCTATTCTAAAAAGCATTTGGAAGATCAAAACAAAGTTTATTTTCAAGGGTTTCTTTAAAAGTAGAATTTTTTTGTAAAATAGTAGGTTCTTATAATTGGTTTTGAATTCTCTAAAGAGAGAGATCTTTGTGGAAATAGAAAAGATCTTTTTTTTTTTTTGCTTAAACAAGAGTATGGATTTTATTTTCATAAATGGAATGAGTTTTGATGAAATTTAAGTTCCTAGTCTTTGGAGTTTTAAGAAAAAGAAAATGAAGTTTTTAAGATTTTGTTTTAAAGGTAATACCATCATAATTAATAGTATAAGAAGTGATAAAGTTTATGAGGTGTTCTAAGGATCACTATATGATGCATATTTTTAACAAGAATAAAAGAAGTTCTAATTTGAAAATATTGATTTTGGTTAAAAGTAGTCATTTTGTTTGTAATAGTTATTTTGGAATTATTTGCTGTAAAATGTCTTTCATTCATTTTTTCTTGAAAATAGTTTGGAACAATTTCTTACATTATACAATTCAAATTTGTACCTATGCCAAACAAAGTTATTGTATCCAATTTGAAATCATTTGAAAATACCAAAGTAATTTTAATGAAATATTTTATGGGAGTAACTTGTTCTAAAGCAAAAAAGAAAAAAAAAAGTCATTTGGAACTTTTCAAGGTTTTGAAGATTTTTAGTTTCTTGATTTGGTTTGAGATTACTTTTTATGGTTTCTTCTAAATGTTTTGAAAAAAGAAGTTGAAGGGTTTGGTTAACTTTTTACTAGTTGTGTTTGAGTTATCTAAGCTCCATTTTGATGGTCTTGATTTTTTGTTTGGAGTTCTTGTGTGGTAGGGGTTGATTTTCTAGAATTTTTTTTTTTTTGGTTAGAATGGTAGTAAGGTCATAAGGTGGTTTAGAAATTGATGGGATAATATTGGAGGGTTTTATTTCCTACTTTTGAAAGGTTTTTAAAAGGTTTTCTAAGTATTCTTTTTAAAGGTTTAAGATCTATGATGTATTTGATAAGCTTTACTAAGATTTATTGGTCTTTTGTAAAAGTGTTTACTTCTTTGGATCTTGGTTTAGATTCTTAAGAAGTAGAGGTTTAGAGTTCATCAATTTGAAAAGGTTCTACATCTGAGTAATCATATGAAAAGTCAAAATTAGAAGTAGAAATGTTTTGTAGTATCGCTTTTAATTTGGAAATGGTTTCTAGTTCTAGGTGTAGTTCTTAGATTTTTTATATTAAACTTACAGTATTTGGATGTGTGTCATTTCTTTTGACACTTAAAATAGGTAAGGTATTTATAGAAAGGCTTAGAAGTGGATGGTTTTGATTTTGATTTAAACTTGGAAGCTTTTTCTTTCTCGGGTTTGGAATAATAAGTTTGCCTATTTATTTGTTTCTAAGACTTTTCTAAGTAAGGTAAAGTTTCATATAAAGTTTCTTGTACCTCTTTTTACCAGGTTCAGAAAGTTTTAGAATTCCTAGGTTGAATTGTTGACAAAAAGGTTCTAACTTTAACATGAGATTGTTTCATTTCTCATTTAAGATGTTTTTGGTGTTTAAGATCTTAATGGATCTTGAATCATTCTTATTGGGTAAAGCTAATCAATCACCATAAGTGAGTTGATCATATGGAATTGGGATTTCATAGGAAGATTTGATGGTTTGTCAACATTTTCTCTTAAAAGAGTTAGAAGTCCTATAGGGAATTTTTCTTTTTAGAAAAGTTAGTTTGAGTCTTCTTTAAGCATAACTTTAGTAAGGAAAATATTTTTGTAGTTTTGGAATTCATTAAATTTCTTTCACTTAAGGATTGTAAGGAACTCAACATTTTTGTTTTTAAGGTAAGAAGGATCTCCTATAAAATGGGGGTGGGCATTGTAAGGATAAGATAAGTTACAACATTTTCCATAAGGTTACCTACGTTATCTAGGATGGGTACACTATCTTCTATGGTTTGACTGACCCTAAGGATTTAATTTTTTAAATCTTTAATGAGATGGTAATCCCATCATTCTTTGAGTTGTCCTGAAAATCCTGTTATGAGGAGCTCAACGACAATTTTGTTTTTGGTGTTGTTATGGGTTTTCTAAACATTGGTTGTTATAGTCATCAATTATAGAATACTAAAGATGTTGTATTTTGACATACCATCAATATTCTATTCGTAAATAGAAGAGGCATTGAATTTGTACAGGTTTAATGTGTTTGCTTTGTTTTTAAGGTCAAGATCCAAAGTTGTGAGTCCAAATATAGGCTTTGGCGATAAATATGGTTGATCTAAGGTTTAGATATTTGCAAAGGTAATTGTGGAGATTTGTTTGAAAAAGAGAAAGGATTTTTAGATTCAAAGGAATCTCTTTGGGATTTGTTTCCCATAGTCCTACAAGGAATTTTTCTTTTCAAAAAGGTTAGTTCAAGTCTTTTTTAAGCATAACTTTGGTAAGGAAAGTATTTTTGTAATTTTGGAATTCACTAAGTTTCTTACACTTAAAGTTTGTAAGTAACTTAACATTTTTGTCTTTATGGTAAGAAGGATCTCCTATAAAATTGAGGAAAATTGTAAGGATAAGATAGACTATAACATTTTCGATAGAGTTACCTAAGCTATCTAGGATGGATACACTATCTTCTGTAGTTTGAATGGCTCTAACGATTTGATCTTATTGATCTTTAGTGAGATAGTAATCCCATTATCTTTTAAGTTGTCTTGAAAATCTTGCTATGAGGAGTTCAACAATAGTTTTGTTTGGGGTGTTGTTACGAGTTTTCTAGATATTGGCTATCATAGTCATCTATTGTAGAAGACTAAAGATGTTGTATTTTGACATGCCACCAATATTCCATTTGTAAATAGAAGAGGTATTGAATTTGTATTGGTTTAATGTGTTTGGTTTATTTTCAAAGTCAAGATCTGAAGTTGTGAGTTTAAATATAGGTTTTGGCCATGAAATACGGTTGATCTAAGGTTTAGATATTTATAAAGGTAATTTTGGAGATTTTCTTGAAAAAGAGGAAGGAATTTTAGATTTAGAGGAATCTGTTTGGTATTTGTTTCCTAAAGTCCTACAAGGAAGTTTTCTTTCTAGAAAAGTTAGTTTGAGTCTTTGTTAAGCATAACTTTGGTAAAGAAAGTATTTTTCTAGTTTCGGAATTCACTAAGTTTCTTACACTTAAGGTTTGTAAATAACGCAGCGTTTTTGTCTCTAAGGTAAGAAGGATCTCCTATAAAATAGAGGAAAATTTTAAGGAAAAGATAGGCTATAACATTTTCAATAGGGTTACTTAAGCTATTTAGGATGGATACACCATCTTTTGTGGTTTGAATGACTTTAAGGATTTGATCTTGTTGATTTTTAATAAGATGGTAATCCTACCCTTCTTTAAGTTGTCTTGAAAATCCTACTACAAAGAGTTTAACAATAGTTTGTCTGGGGTATTGTTATGAGTTTTGTAGACATTAACTGTCATAGTCATTTATTATAGAAGACTAAAGATGTTGTATTTTGAGACACCATCAATAATTCATTTATAAATGGAAGAGGCATTGAATTTATACTGGTTTAATGTGTTTGGTTTGTTTTCAAGGTCAAGATTTAGAGTTGTGAGTTTAGATATAGGTTTTGGTCACAAAATATGGTTGATCTGAAGTTTAGATATTTGCAAAGGTAATTTTAAAGATTTGTTTGAAAAAGAAAAAGGACTTTTAGATTTAGAGGAATCTATTTGGGATTTATTTCCTAAAGTCCTACAACAAATTTTTCTTTCCAAAAAGGTTAGATTGAGTCTTTGCTAAGTATAATTCTAGTAGGGAAAGTATTTTTGTAGTTTTGAAATTTACTAAATTTCTTACACTTAATGTTTGTAAGTAACTCAACATTTTTGTCTTTAAGATAAAAAAGATCTCTTATAAAATTGAGGGAAATTATAAGGATAAGATAGACTACAACATTTTTGATAGGGTTACTTGAGCTATCTAGGATAGGTACACCATCTTTTGTGATTTGAATGGCTCTAAGGAGTTAATCTTGTTGATCTTTAATGAGATGGTAATCTCACCATCCTTTGAATTGTCCTGAAAATCTTACTATAAGGAGTTCAACAATAGTTTTATCTAGGGTGTTGTTATGGGCTTTATAAACATTGGTTATTATAGTTATTTAATATAGAAAACTAAAGATGTTGTATTCTAACATGCCATCCATATTCCATTCATAAATAGATGAGACATTGAATTTGTATTGGTTTAATGTGTTTGGTTTGCTTTGAAGGTCAAGATCTGAAACTATGAGTTTAGATATAAATTTTGGCTATGAAATATGGTTGATTTAAGATTTAGATATTTGTGAAGGTAATTTTGGAGATTTGTTTGAAAAAAGGGAAGGACTTTTAGATTCAGAGGAATTTGTTTGGGATTTTTTTCCCAAAGTGTTAACTTGCTTTTTTGTAAAAAAAGAAGTAAATGGTTTTAAAATAACTAGTTTTGCTTTGATTTCTTAAATGATGGGATTGGTAGGTTTCTAAGGGTTTTCTAATTTGGAGGATTGAAAGGGTTTGAAAACATGATGTTTGATTTTAGTGGCTTCTGGCTTTGTAACTATCTTTTGTATGGTAGACTACAAAATTTGGTTTTCTATACAGTTTAGCTGAGTACCTATAGTATGAAGAGAAACATTTGAGAAATTGTTTACTAAATGATCATTTTGGAAAGTTTTTATGAGGAATTAATTTTCTAAGGAATTTTGTAAGGTGTTAGATCAATAGTATTTTGTTAATGAGTAATTTTGATTTGTTTGAGAGGAGAGTGTTTAGACTATACGACTTGGTCATCTAGGGTAGTACATTTTGTGAACTTATTACGAGAAGTCATAGCATTTGTAAAGTTTTTGGAAGAAATGTCTTTAAAATGAATTTTTTTGAATGACCAAATACAATTCATTTGTAATGTATAGTTTGAAAATCAATCAAAAAATAATGTGTTTTTTTTGTGAAAGAGAGAAAAATATAGTAATCCTTTTGGATTTCTTGTCTTTTCTCTAAAGAATATTTGAATAAATAATTTCTTTTTGTAGTGTTATGTGATGTATTAAAATTATCATACAAGAGTTTTTTGTTAGGTTGAAATTCATTTTGTAAATCATTTGAGCATGATTTTTCTAAAACATGCCTATTTATTTTGAATGTTTTCTATGGTGGCAAAAGGTGTTGGAGAGATTTGAGGTGTTGTTTTCGAGGATTTGTATAGATAGGATAAGGAATATTAGTATGATAACTTGTAGTTTGGAAATAAGTACCTTGGAATATTTGAGGTTGAAAATCTTAAAAGTTTTGTTAGCAGGCTTACAATAGATAAGAGGTTGGAAATATGTCTTAGGTTGATTGTAGAGGAAATGAAATCTTTATTAGTAGATCTAAAACTTATAAATCTCTTGTTAAAGGTAAGGACAACTTTTTTACCTTGAAATTAGTTTATTTTGAAAATTTTTGTATTTGTTTCAAGGTATTTTGGAAGTTAAGGTTTTATTCCTCCTTTAAGGATCTAGTTATTAGGAAGGGTAATATCTTTACATTAGATGGATTTATAGATAGCAATATTTGGATGAGATAGGTTAATTTGTAAGAGAAGGGTTTCTCCTTTTTTGGGATTGAAATTTGTGTTTTGATGCAAATTCAAAAATCATTATTTTGTAATAAATTTTGTAAATCAATACAATTAGAATAGAGCCTTCTAACATATTGTAATTATAGGTTTTGATTTGGGAAATTATGTTTTGTAAAATATTTTTATTAGAAAAAGACAAAGTGAGCTTTGGATAACAATTGAAAAAAATAAATCCAAAGTAGAGACTAGACTTTATTGAAAAACGAAGAGAATTTTGGAGATTTGTAAATCTAGTATCCTTAAGAAATACTAGAATAGAAGTGTTCAAATCTTCTTTTGTAAGTGGTTTGATACTTACTTATACCAGACTAATATGAATGTATTTGTAATACCTATTTTTGTGATTTTGTAAAGAATTTTGACAAAGAAGATGAACAATTTTAAAAGGTTTCGAAAGTTTAATATCTTTTTTCTTGATTTTGATTGTAAAATCATTTTTGAAAGTATTAAATTTTTAAATTTTGTAAATTTGATCCTTTTGGACTTTTGAAATTTCTTAATTATCAATACCTCCATTGAAATCTTCTAAAGTAATTTTCTCAGTGTTGGCTATTTTATAAGATTTATAGCAATCTAAGGTAGAGGAGGTGGAATAAAAAGTAGTTTTGTAGAGAAATGGGTTCATATTTGTTAACTAGAGTTTTACACACACTAAAGAATTGGGGTTTTACACAAACTTTGGAATTAAGGTTTAGACATACTAGAGTTCCTACAATCCACCAACTTTTAAGTATAGAGGAGTAGGAGATTTACAAGAAGGGGAAGAGAGGAAGAATATAAGAGAGGGAGAGATGGTTTAGGAATTAGAGAGTCTCCAATAAATTTCCAAATGGATGCCTTGCAAATGCTTATAAGTTTCTATTTATAGTTGAGGAGCCAAGGGCTGATGTAGACAAACAAAATCTTCTTTTCCAAAAGTGGTTTTGTCTTTTTGTAAAGCTAACATCTTCTTTTTGTGAAGTAACTTTTGTTTTTTCAAAAGCTACTTTTGCTTTTTGAAAGATACTTTGCCTTTTTAAAAAGCTAGTAATCTTGAGCAATTTGTCTCTTTTTTCCATTAAAAGTTGTTTTGTTGTTTTATGGTGTTGGTAGTCACGAGCTTTGTCTTGGAAACTATCAACTTCATTTTTGACTATTTTTGGCATGTTTCATTTTTGGAAATATACCATAATAGTCATCTTCATTACTTTGTAGGCTTTGTAAGGACAAGAATCCATTATTTTCTAAATGGACCAAGTCTTATTTTGCAGAATTCTTGGACTGCAATAACTGTTGCATTATTGCAAAATATTCTTCTTTAGTTTAGGTCATAGCTAAGAGGGCTACCACATGAGATTTTTTAGCCAAGGATGTAGTATTTAAGGCCTTGGTTTCTAATGGCTAGACCAAAATAGGTTGATTTATATTATCCAACCATATTTTTATACTAGGTTTTAATAGTTTTTAAGGAATTGGGAATGAGTCCCATCATTTAATTTTAAATTTTTTTTGATAAAGATAAGAGTTTCATCTTAGGTTTAATAACCAAGATACTAGGTTAAAACTCATGAGAGGAAGAATTTTGTGGAGAAAAGGAATAATGGTGAAAACATTTTCTCACTGGGAGGTGGTTTATACTTGGTTCTGAATAGGTTATAACTTTACTTGATTTTTGGAACAAGGATAGTTGGAGTAGAACCAAAATAGTTCGACCATTATTTGAATCGATTGAGAATTCTTATAGTGTTTATTTTAGTATCAAAATAGAATAACCATGAATGGCTATCCTTTTGGTTTTAGATGAGGAACATATTATACCAGGGTTGTTAGTAATCCCAATATGAAAATGTTTAGGAATAACTTGTTTTAGTTTTCGAGGAAATAGGGAAGGTTTTGTGTTTTGAAAGTTTTATTCCCCATTCATAAGGAGGAATAATTTTTAAGATGTGACAGGTTGAGTAAAGAGGGTCATTGTGAGTTTTATCCAAATGAAAATGTTTAAATCTAGTTGACTTTATACCTCAAGTATGACCAAGTAATAGTTTTAAGGTTTGCATAAGTCTTGAGGTTTGAGATACCATCTTGGGGCAAAAAATCTTATAGATAGTGATCAAGGGATCTTCATCATATAATCCTTGTTTTATAACAAATATATTTTGAAAATAATTTTCGTCCAAATATTTTGAAGAATATTTTGAAATCTTTTTTGTAAAAGTAAGGGTACTACTTGTATCCTTTCTATAGAGGTCTTCTAGAGAAGATAATATCTAAAGAATTTTTTGGGTTTTATGGATGGTTTTCATCCATTTTTGAATTTTTAAGTCTTTTTTTTGGGTTTTTGAGCTTTGAATTTCTAGATTTGTAGCTTGTTTTGAGGTTTGACCTTAAAGATTGGCCAGTTGTTCTATCCAGGTTCATACTGGTACTATTGTATTGAGTTTTGACTTAGGGTAGAGGCTAAGTTCTCCTCCAGGTTTTAAATGGGAGCTTTGTCCTTATTCTTTGATTTCTTATGCATTTTTGAGTCTATTTTAAGGAAATCCTTAAGTTAGGAAATCAATGATAAAGTTTCTATCTCATTTTATGTACTCAATTTGAAAATCAAATGCAGAAAGAATGACTAGTCATAATGCAAAAATTTGTTTCGATGTAATGTTTCAAAGATCTTTTTATAAAACTTCCTTTATAGACTTACAATCAATATGTAAAAGAAATTATTGGTTGAGTAAATCACTTTAAAATTTTGTATTACGCATGACAATGGATAAAATCTTTTTTTTTTTATGGTGGAATAATTGCATTGACAATTATTCTAATGTACAGATGCAAATTGTATGATTTGTTTTTTTCCCTCTCTAATTTGTTTAAGAGCACCTCCATATCTAAGTTTAAAGGCATTAGTTTCAACTATTTTTGAAAGTGAAAAGTCAAGAAGATGAATGCAAGGGATGATGCCTTGCAATGTGTTCTAAGCTTCCTTTTATAACTAAGAAGTCAAGGGTTAATGTAGACACACGGAATCTCCTTTTTCCAAAGGTAGTTTTGGACTTTTATAGAGGTGGCATCTTCTCTTTGTAAGGCTATTTTTGCTTTTTCTAGGCTTTTAAAACCTTTTGAAACTTTTCATCTCCTTTTTCAAAATTCTTTACAAAATCACAAAAAAAGGGCATTACAAATACATTCATATTAGTCTAGTACAAGTAGGTATCAAACTACTTATAAAAGAAAGTCTAAAAACTTCAATTCTAACAATTCTTACGAATAATAGATTTATAAATTTTCAAGATTCCATTCTTTCTTCAATAGAGTATATTTTTTGTTCTAAACCTATTTCTTTCAATTGCTTTTAAACCTCATTGTGCTTTTGTTTGATAAAAATATTTTACAAAACATAGTTTTACAAATAAAAACCTATAATTACAATATACTAGAAGGCTCCATTTTGGTTGTATTGATTTACAAAATTCATTACAAAATAATAATTTCTACATTTGCATCAAAACATAAGTATTGAGGAGAAGGAGATTTATAAATGGAAAGGAGAGGGGAAGGTTACATGAGAGGGAGAGATGGCTTAAGAATTAGAGAGTCTTTAATGAATTTCTAAAAGGATGCCTTGCAAATGCTTTTGAGCTTCTTTTTATAACTAAGGAGCTAGAGGTCGATGTAAACAAATGAAATCTTCTTTTCCAAAAGTGGTTTTGTCTTTTATAGAGCTAACATATTTTTTTTGTGAAGTAACTTTTATTTTTTCAAATGTTACTTTTGCTTTTTAGTATGTTGAGGAGTCCAAAGAGTAAGATTTTTCTTGAGATAGTCATGAAGAGGTTTTACAATGAAGTTTATGTTTGAAATGAAATCAAGAATATAATTGAGATTTCCTAAAAATCTTTAGAGCTGGGATTTTTTAGTAATTTGTCAAGAAATTTCTCTGCAAAAGAAAAGGCTTTTTTAATAACAGTAATGGTTTCCTGTGAAATATAATGTACAAGGGCTGTTTTTCATTGAAGTCTAGTTCATAAGGTAAATCAACTATGTGTTATTTCTTATTCTAGAAAGCATTTTGAAGATTAGAACAAAATTCATTTTAAGGTTTTTTTAAAAGTAGAAATTTTTTGTAAAATGATAGGGTCTTGTAATTGGTTTTAAATTTTCTAAAGAGAAAGATCTTTTTTTAAACATAGAAGATCTTGTTCTTTTACTTGAACAAGAGTATGGATTTTTTTTTTCATAAATGGGATAAGCTTTGATAAGATTCAAGCTCCTAGTCTTTAGAGCTTCTCACCAAGATCTGCACTAACAGCCAAGGTTTTACAGCAACCAACATGCCTTCTTACTCATCGAGGCTTGGCCCTTGCCTTAACAGTTGGGTGTGGGTTGTGCGCTTTAGTACTATCCATTTTTTAAGCTAGTTGATTTGGTAGGCGAGTTGTTACACACTCCTCGATAGATTTCAACTTCCATAAGCATTGTCTTGCTATCTTAATTGACCAATACCCATTGTATGATCTAGGTTAGTGTGTAATTGGGCACCTTAACTCAGCTTTCAGTTCAACTTGCATCACCAATTTTGCTTACCAAAAATGGCCCACTTAGAGCTCTCGATTGCCTAGTATGGCTCAATGGAGTAACCATGTCGTCCTACCTATTTAAAGTTTAGGAATAGGTCAAAGGTGTTGTACCCTTGATGCCTTAATCATTGGCTTTACTTGATAGAACTCATATTAAGCTTAAGCTATCTCGAGGGAAACTTTAGAAGGAACCAACTACTAAATGGTTTGATTAGCCTTTTACCCTTATACCTAAGTCAAACGAACGGTTTGCACGTCGTGTGATCATTATGCAAAGTCAACTTTGCTATAAGACCAATAACTTGTTTGTTAGGCATTAAGAAATGCTCACATTGGCTGTGGAAGATTTCATTCAAAGGATCTTTATGGAATAGTACTCTAGGCATCAAGTAGATTTCAACATCAATGCTTGGTATAGAAAATTGGTCCAATAATATAGAAATCATTAGGCAGAACCCTTCGATGATGACCCACTAGATTATCTAAATGAACCAAATGATCATGATAATCTAATAAACGTCATTGATCTAGAAAATTGAGTTGGTGATGAAGGATTGGCTGACCCAGAGAGCACCATGGAAGGATGTTGTTTACAAAACTCTAAAATGACATTAGGTGGCCTCAAAAGAATATATTCCAAACCACTAGTTTTATGAAAGAAATTTTACAAAATTAGCTTTGGCGGCTTTTAAGAAAGGAAGCTTGTGACTACTATGCTTTGTAAAATGAGAAAACAACTTTTAGTAGAAAAGTAAAGATAAAGTGCTTGTAACCATTGGCTTTATAAAAAGCAAAAGCATTTATAAGAAAAGTAAAGTTAGCTTTGGAAAAAGCAAAAGTAGCTTTATAAAAAGAAGATGCTATCTCTATAAAAGTCTAAATCCACTTTTGGAAAAGGAGATTCTATGTGTTTGCATCAACCTTTAACTTCTCAGCTATAAAAGGAAGCTCAGAAGGCATCGTAGAGACTCTCTAATTCCCAAGCTATCTCTCCCTCTCTTGTAACCTTCCTCTTTCCTTTCCATCAATAAATCTCCTCCTTTTTTATACTTACGTTTTATATTAATAAAACTTAAAGTTTTTAAAGTGTTGTTGCATTGCACATCCCCAAAGTGGTTTCTTGTTTTTGGGATTGGAATTTGTGTTTTAATACAAATGTAGAAATCATTATTTTGTAAATCAATGCAACCACTTCTCAGATATAAAAGGAAGCTCAGAAGGTATTGCAAAGCATCCATTTTATAATGCATATGACAATGGATAAAATCTCTTTTTTGATGGTGGAATAATTACGTTGACAATCATTCCAATGTGCAAATGCAAATTGTATGATTTATTCCTTTCCTTCTTTAACTTATTTGAAAATACCTCTATATCCGAGTTTAGAGATAGAACGTCTTAGGTCTTGAATTTTTCTTCTTTGTAGTAACTTTCTAGTTCTGCATTTATTTAGATAGGTTGAGTTTTTGTAGGGATTTGTTTTTCATTGAAGTTTAGTTCATAGGGTAAATCAACTATGTATTGTTCATTTTGAAGATTCTTCTTCTAAAAACTCTACAAACCTTATGACTTCTCACAATAAGTCTATAAAATGAACTACTTTAGATGACCGAGTCATAGAGTTTGAACACCCTTTTCTCATACAAACCAAAATTACTCATCAACAGAATATTATTGATCTTACAGTTTACAAAATTCCCTAAGAAACCAATTCCTCAAAAAAAAAAAAAACCATTCAAAATTATTATTTCTTAAAACAATTTCTTAAATACTCATCTTCATACCATAAGTACTTAGTTAAACCATATAGAAAAACAGATTTAATAGCCTACCATCCAGAAAGACTGTTACAATACTAGAAACCACAAAAATCAAGCATCCTATTTTCAAACTCTTTTAACCCTCTAGATTAGAAAACACTTAGAAACTTGTTGATTCCTTCATTCAAAAGGCCAAAGCAAAACTAGCTATCTTATAACCATCTTCATTTTCTTCTACCAAAAAGCAAATCAACACCTTAGGAAAAAATTCCCAAACAGAACAATCTAAATCTAAAGATTCCAATTGTTCTTCTTCCCTTCTAAATAAGACCCCTCAATTACCACTACAAGTCTCAAAATCTCAAATCAACCATATCTTATGGCCAAAGCCCATATTTGGACCCATAGCTCTGGATCTTGACCTTGAAAACAAAACAAATACATGAAATTAGTACAAATTTAATGCTTTTTCCATTTATGATTGGAATATTGATGGCATGTCAAAATACAATATTCTTAATCTTTTACAATAGATGATTATGACATTTAATGTCTACAAAATCCATATCAACACCCTAGACAAAATTGTTGCTAAACTCCTTATAATTGGATTTTTAAGACAACTTAAAGAATGGTGAGATTACCATCTCACTAATGATTAATAAGATCAAATCCTTAGAACCATTTAAACCACAGAAAATGTGTACCTATCATAGATAGCTCAAGTAACCCTATTGAAAATGTTGTAGCCTGTCTTATCCTTACAATTCTCCTCCATTTTATAAAAGATCCTTCTTACCTTAAAGATAAAAATATTGAGTTACTTATAAACTTTAGATGTAAGAAATTTAGTGAATTTCAGAACTACAAAAATACTTTTCTTACTAGAGTTATGCTTAGAGAACACTTAAACCAACCTTTCTAGAAAGAAAAATTCCTTACAGGACTTCCAATTCTTTTAGGAGAAAAAGTTTGATAAACCATTGAAACTACTTATGGAAACCTAATTCCATATGATTGACTCACTTATGGTGAATTGATTAGCTTTACCCAATAAGATGGATTTAATATCTACTAAGATCTTAAATTCCAAAAACATCTTAAATGGAAAATGAAACAATCCCATTTTAAAGATGGAACATTTTGCTAGCAATTCAATGTCCAAAAATTTTTGAGTATGGTAAGAAGAAGTATAAGAAACCTTATACCATACTTACAAAAATATCCCAGAAACAAACAAACAAGGAAACCTATTACACTAAACCTAAAAACCCAAAAGGTTCCAAGTCTAAATCAGAATTAAAACCTTCCACTTCCAAGCCTTTCTTTGAAGACCTTACTTGCTTCAAGTGTCAAAAGAAAAGTTAACAAACTCAATAAAAAATCCAAGAACTACATTTAGAACTAAAAGTCATTTCAAAATTGGAAGTAATACTCCAAAACATTTCTAGTTCTAATGATGACCCCTATTATGATTATTCATTTGAAGAAACTCTTCAAACTCATGAACTCTAAACCTCTACTTCTTCAGTATCCAAATCAAGATCCAAAGAAATAAACATATTTACAAAAGATCAATAAACTCTTGTAGAATTTATCAAATACATCACAGATTCTCACCTTAAAAAAGAATACCTACAAACCTTCTTAAAACCTTTTAGAAACAAGAGATAAAACCCTTTAATACTTCTCCATCTGATATGAACTCCGTTTATATGTAGACGAAACTCAACACCAATGTTGGTATAGGATCATTCTAACACAGGTTAAGGGATTTTGAGTTCTGACCCAATGATTATAAACAACTGAGAACTAAAACTATAAGATTCAGAAGCCACTCCTAACAACAACAACATTGAAGAAGATAAGTCTAATGAACCAACACACCCAAGTATGAAAGTTCAGAGTTAGTTCTCAAAGAACTAGAGAAAATATCTTATACACTAATGAAAATGGGTTTGCCTCCTCCAACCACCCTTTTTGCCCTTTTTATATGCTAACCCCCAGAAACCCTAACTAATAAGCTGGGTTTAATAAAGAAATTCGTACACCTCAACTAATAAGCTGGGTTTAATAAGGAAATTTGTCCAACCCACTAAATAATAATAAAAACCCACGAAAATAACCCACTTAAAGGCCCAATCATGGGCTCTCAAATCCAACTTCATTCCCAATGCCATGGTTCACAAATTCCTCCATAGATGACATATTCGCAAGCCCTAGTGAAGACTCTATTCTCTTTAACTTGTATTTGGTAACTTCCTGATAGTAAATGTCGCACAACAAGTTGTTAAGAGCTTCCTTTATTTTCTTTGACCTTGCCCTTGTCATTGGTCCTTCAAGGTTTTGCAAAGTATTAACTCCCTTATTGATTTGAGTTGGTACAACATGGTTTCCATCATTCCCGCTCTCCTCAAAATGATTTGTCCTCAAATCAGCACCTACATCATCAATGAGAAAAGGAGAAAGGTCAGAAACATTAAATGTTGTACTCACATTATACTTACCTGGCAAGTCAAGTTTATATGCATTATCGTTGACTCTTGCCACCATATGAAAAGGCCCATCTCCCCTTGGTTGCAACTTTGATTTCCTTTGCTTAGGAATCTATCCTTCTACAAATGTACCCAAACCCAATCACCAGGTTCAAAAGTGATATGCTTGTGACCTTTGTTGGCTTGTGTTTTATATTGTTTGGTTTTTCTCTCAATGCTAAGCCTAGCTTTCTTAAGAAGTTTCCTAACCACTTCCGCCTTCTTTTTCCCATCTAAATTAACCCTGTCTTGTATAGGCAATGGTACTAAATTCAAAGGCAACAATGGATTAAAACCATAAACAAGCTCAAAAGGAGAATAACCTGTAGTATTATGAACAATAGGATTATAGGCAAACTCCACAAAAGGAAAACATTCTTCCCAGGTTCTAAAGTTCTTACCAATAACAGCACGCAACAATATACCAAGAGTTCGATTTACTACCTCAGTTTGTCCATCGGTTTGGGGATGGCAAGTTGTAAAAAACAACAACTTTGTTCCAAGCTTACCCCACAATGTTTTCCAAAAATAGTTCAAAAATTTTGCATCACGGTCTGACACAATACTATTCAAAACTCCTTGTAAGTGAACAATCTCTCTAAAAAATAAGTCTGCAATGTGTGTGGCATCATCCGTTTTGGTGCAAATAATGAAATGTGTTATCTTTTAGAACCTATTAACTATAACATGAATACAATCTCGGCCCTTCTTGGACCTAGGTAACCTAAGAATAAAATCCATAGAAATGTTGGTCCAAGGTTCACAAGGAATTTCTAAGGGCATATACTTACCATGGGGCAAAACTCTAGACTTAGATTGTCTACAGGTAATACACTTGGCACAAGCCCTTTCAACATCTCTTTTCATATGTGGCCAGAAAAAATGGTTATTTAAAACATCAAAAGTCTTTTGAATGCCAAAGTGTCCCATTAAACCACCCCCATGAGCTTCTCTCACAAGTAATGCTCTCAGAGACCCTTGAGTAATACAAAACTTATTTACTCTAAACAAATACCCCTGATGTCTATAGAACTTACCAAAAGCAGCTTTCTTATATGCAACATATACGTTACTAAAGTCAGCATCATTAGCATACAATTCAATAATGTGCTCAAACCCCAGCAACTTAACACTCAAAGTGCTAATCAGTGTGTACCTACATGACAATGCATCAGCAACAACATTTTCCATACTTAATTTGTATTGAATTGCATAAGGAAAAGTTTTGATAAATTCAACCCATTTTGCATGTCTCCTATTCAATTTACCTTGCCCCTTTAAGTATGTTAAAAACTCATGATCAGTGGAAATTACAAACTCCTTAGGCCAAAGGTAATGCTGCCACGTTTCTAAAGTCCTAACAAGTGCATACATTTCTTTATCATAAGTTGGATAATTCAATGTTACCCCACTCAACTTCTCACTAAAGAATGCAATAGGTCATTTCTCTTGCATGAGAACTCCCCCAATCCCAATGTTTGATGCATCACATTCAATTTCAAAGATCTTAGAAAAATCAGGCAAAGCAAGAAGTGGCATATTATACAACTTAGACTTAAGTAAATCAAAGGCATCTTGTTGTTCCTTACTCTACTTGAAACCCACACTCTTTTTGACCACCTCAATCAATGGTGCAGCTATGGTACTAAAATCCTTAATGAACCTCTTATAAAAGCTAGCCAAACCATGGAAACTCCTCAAATCACTCACACTCTTAGGTGTAGGCCATTCTTGAATTGCCTTAATCTTCTCTTTATCAACCTCTATGCCATGAGCAAACATAATATAACCCAAAAAAATGACATGATCCTTGCAAAAGTCACATTTCTTCAAATTGGCATACAATTTCTCTTTCCTTAAAACATCAAGCATATAATGCAAATGTTTAACATGCTTTTCCAAACTCTTACTATATACTAATATGTCATCAAAATAAGCCACAATAAACTTTCCTAAGAAAGGCCTCAAAATATAATTCATTAATCTCATAAAAGTACTAGGTGCATTAGTCAAGCCAAATGGCATAACTAACCATTCATACAAACCATGTCTGGTTTTGAATGTAGTTTTCCATTTATCTCCTTCCCTCATCCTAATTTGATGATATCCACTCTTAAGGTCAATTTTAGAGAAGTAACACGCACCATGTAATTTATCTAGCATATCATTAAGCTTGGGTATAGGATGTCGATACTTAACTATTATTTTGTTGATAGCTTTATAATTGACACATATCCTCTAAGATCCATCTTTCTTTGGCATAAGCAACACTGGCACTGCACATGGACTCATGCTCTTCTTTACATGTCCCTTCTTTATCAACTCATCAACTTGCTTCTGAAGCTTTTTTGTCTCCTCAGGATTACTTATATACACTGGCTTATTGGGAATAGGAGCTCCAGGAATAAGATCAATGTGATGTTCAATCCCTCTCCTTGGCGGCAAACCATCTGGGATCTCCTGAGGGAACACATCATTATAATTCTGCAACAAAGATGAAATAGTACTAGGCAAAAATAAATCAAGGTTAGTTTTAGAGAAATAAGAATCTTTGTAAAGGATTAAGATCATTTGTTGCCTAGCTTGGAAGGCAACCTTAACATCTTCTCCTTTTGTAAACACACTCATTTGTTTTCTTTCATCTTCACTCTTGTGAACTTAACCACTCTCGTACTCAGCACTCTCAAATGTATTTATCTTCTTTTTCCCTCTTGCACTTTCTTTTCTCTCGACTCTCTCTTTTCGCTCCTCCTCTTTTGCTCAATTTTATAAAGTCTCATTTGGTCTCCATACACCTGTTTTGGAGTCAATGGTGCCAATGTAAATAGTCTTCCATCCATAGTGAATGAATAGTGGTTCTTGTAATCATCATGCAAAACTTTTTTGTCAAATTGCTAAGGACGGCCCAATAACAAATGCTCGGTTTGCATAGGTACAACATCACAAGACAATTCGTCCTTATATCTACTAATGAAAAATGGAATCACAATTTGTTTAATCACTTTTACCACTCCACTATCATTCAACCATTGCAAATTATATGAACTAGGATGTTTGGTTGTAGGCAAGTTCAATTTTTCCACCAACTCTGTACTTGCTACATTAGTGCAACTACCTCCATCGATGATCAAGTAACAGAGTCTATCTTGAACTAAACATTGAGTATGGAAAATATTTTTCCATTGAATCTCAACATCATTCTCCTCCTTAACCTATGCACTAAGGGCTCTCCTTGCTACTAAAAGCCTTCCATTATGCTTCGGATACTCTCTCCCTTCATCAACATCACTAGCATCCTCTAATGGCGGCATTTGGTCTTTATCACTAGCATTGCTGCTAGACACATAGTCACCATTCTCCTTAAGGTACATGGTTCTCTTGTTAGGACATTATGAAGCCACATAACCCCTACCCAGACATCTAAAGCATTTGATGTCTCTAGTTTTTCCTTGGGTTACCTCAAGTTTTTCTTCAAATTTGCCCCTTTCCATACTGCCCCCATTAGTCTTGGGTCTATATGAATTGCTTTTTTGATTAGAAGTCATCTTCTCTTCCTTCTTCCCTCAGTTCGACTTCCAAAAAGATGAATCTAAGTTTTGCTTATGACCAGAAGTGCTCCTCCCCTTAAGTTAACTCTCAACTTTCATGGCAATTTGTACCATGTCTTCAAGCTTGACAGTGTGTTGTAGCTTTACCACATCAGTTATACTCCTATTCAACCCTTAGAGGAACCTAGCCATGGTTGCCTCCCTATCCTCCATTACATTTGCCCTAACTATAGCAATTTCTATCTCTTTATGCTACTCTTCCATACTCTTGGAAGGCTCTGTAGTTTGTTATACAAATCCCTATAATAAGAGCTAGGAACAAATTTCCTTCTCAACATAGTCTTAAACTCATTCCAAGTTTCTATGGTTCTCTCAAAATTCCTTCTTCTTATGGTGACTTGCTGGTCCCACCATATTGTATAATTAGTGAACTCTACCACAGCTAACTTCACCTTCTTCTCCTCAGAGAAGTTGTGGCACTCATATATTAATTCTACCCTTTGTTCCCAATCCAAATAGACATCAGGGTCAGCTTTCCTTTGGAAAGAAGGTATTTTTATTTTAATACTACTAAGATTTTTGTCTACTCTTTCCTCCCCTCTATTTCTGTTATCCCAACTTCCATTATACCTATCATAAACATTTCTATTGCCTCTTGCTCCTCTACCATTCCTATTACCACGTCTTCCTTTAAAACCACCTTAGAAGTTTCTACTAGCATTATCATCGTCATCATAATAATCATCACCATCGTCACCAAAGTCATGTTCAAATTGCTCCTTCATGACCCTTCCAACTGGCCTCTTAGGATTGACACTTGATTCCTCTTCTATATGATCCATCCTATCTCGAACTTCCCAAAGTGCTTGGTCAATCCTATCAAACTTCTGTTCTAAGGATTTCATAAGCAATTTGAAATCTGGAACAGCTATTTTCTCTTCTCCATGTGGGAAACTACCTTCTTTAGCATTAGACATCGTACATGCAAGATTGTTAGTAAATAAAGAATATGCCTCACAAAACTCACTCCCTTGTATGTTTGCTCTCCACTCAACTATAGTTGTCCTCAACTCTCGTGTTTCACACAATAAATTGCAAGACTCTAAGAGCTCTTTTAGTAGTCCCAAGCAAACTAAATTCAGAACAAACAAAACTTGAATATATCAATCCTAGACCTACTTCTTCAAAGAAGTGACACAACCAAGAAGATGGGTAATAAAGCAAATAAAATGACAAGAAATTCAATGATATGAGCACTGCAATTAGACAACAATCAATTATCGAATATAATTGAGTAAATGGCCCATTGAGCAATGAACTCAATTTTTTTTTCGGTTAACTAATGGGTATTTCTGTGGAAGAAACAAATATCAAAAAAGAAACCCACGAAATACACAATGTTGTTTCTATTCTTTTTTTGTTTTTTTTTGTATTTTTTTTCTCTTTTTAATTATTCAACTAACAACGAAGAATACACGAAAGATATGATAGCAATAATATAACTAACTTGAGTTAGAGCCAAGGCTTTGATACCAAATGATACGAACTCCATTTATATGTAAATGAAACCTAACACCAATGTTGGTATAGGATCATTCTAACACAGGTTAAAGGATTTGGAGTTCTAACCCAATGATTATAAACAACCAAGAACTAGAATTATAAGATTCAGATGCCACTCCTAACAACAACAATGTTGAAGAAGATAAGTCTACTGAACCAACACACCCAAGTATGAAAGTTCAGAATTAGTTCTCAAAGAACCAGAGAAAATAGCTCATTCACTCATGAAAACGGGTCTACCTCCTCCAGCCACCCTTTTTGCCCTTTTTATATGCTAACCCCTAGAAACCCTAGCTAATAAACTGGGTTTAATAAAGAAATTTGTACACCCTAACTAATAAGTTAGGCTTAATAAGGAAATTCATCCAACCCACTAAATAAGCTGGGCTTAATAAGGAAATTTGTCCAACCCACTAAATAATAATAAAACCCAGGGAAATAACCTACTTAAAGGCCCAATCATGGGCTCTCAAATCCAACTTCCTTCCTAAGGCCATGGCTCACAAATTCCTCCACAGATGACACATTCGTAAGCCCTGGTGAAGACTTTATCCTCCTTAACTCGTATTTGGCAACTTACTGATAGTAAATGCTGCACAACAAGTTGTTGAGAGCTTCCTTTATTTTCTTTGACCTTGCCCTTGTCATTGGTCCTCCAAGGTTTTGCAAAGTATCAACTCCTTTGTTGATTTGAGTTGGTACAACATGGTTTCCATCACCATCAACCTCTAGACCTCCTTATGACCTCACTATAATATGGCTAAGAAAAATTCCAAAAAATCAAACATTACCATACAAGAAATCCAAATAGAAATGAAGACCATAAAAGAGCTTAAACAAAACTAATAAAAAGATAACCAAATCCTTCACCTTCTTCTTTCCGAACACCTAAAAAGTGATCTTGAACTAGATTAGGAAACTCAAAATTTGCAAAACCTTGAAAAAGTTCTAAATGATTTTCTTTTTACTTTGGAATCAGTTACTTCCAAAAAATAATTTATCAAAATGACTTTGGTATTTTCAAATGATTTCAAATTGGATGCAATAGCCTTATTTGACACAGGTGCAAACTTGAACTGCATAAAACATGAAATTGTTCCAAACCATTTTCATGAAAAAACCAATGAAAAATTTTTTGCAGCAAAACAATTCTAAAATGATCATTACAAACAAAATCACTGCTTTTATCCAAAATCAACATTTTCAAATTATAACTTCTTTTATTTTTGTTGATAATATACATCATATGATAATCCTTGGAACACCATTCATAAACCTTATTACATACTATCAATTATGTTGGTATTACCTTTAAAACAAAATCTTAAAAAATTCATTTTCCTTTCCTTAAAGCTTTAAAGACTAGGAACTTAAATCTCATCAAAGCTCATTCCATTTATGAAAACAAAACCCATACTCTTATTTAAGCAAAAGAATAAGATCTTCTTTATTTACAAAAGGATCTTTCTCTTCAGTGAATTCAAAACCAATTACAAGACCTTACTATTTTACAAAAAATTTTTACTTTCAAAGAAACCATCCAAAATCAACTTTGTGTTAATCTTCTAAATGTGTTGATTTACCCTATGAACCATACTTTAATGAAAAAAAAAATTCACTCAAAAACTCAACCTATTCAAATAAATGTAGAACTAGAAAGTTGTTGTAAAAAAGAAATTTAGAATCTTAAATCCAAAAAACTCATTTCCAAATCTAGATCACCTTAGTCATATGTTGCTTTCTATGTCAACAAGTCAACTGAACTGGAAAAAGGTACCCCAAGTTATTCATCAATTACAAACCTCTTAAGAAAGCCCTTAAGTGGATTAGATATTTTATTCCTAACAAAAAGGATTTACTGCAAAAATTTCATTTTGCCTATATTTTCTCCAAATTCAACATGAAATCTGGATTTTGGCAAATTTAGATTGATCCAAAAGATAAGTACAAAATTGCCTTCACCGTTCCATTTGGATAGTATGAATGAAATGTGATGCCATTTGGTTTGAAAAATACACCTTCAAAATTTCAAAAAATTATGAATGACATTTGTCAACTATATTCAAAATTTTATTTTGTTTATATTGACGATGTTTTAATCTTTTTAAACTTTGTAGAACAACATTTTAAACATTTACAAATATTTTAAAATATTTTTCTCTATTTCAAATTAGAGTGAGATTCCTTGGACATTACATTTCTTAAGTGACTATTACTTCCATTAAAAGAGCCTTTTCTTTCATAGACAAATTCCTTGACAAAATTATTGAAAAGTCCTAGCTCCAAAGATTTTTAGGAAGTCTTAATTATATTCTAGATTTCATTTCAAACATAAACCTCATTGCAAAACCTCTTCATGACTATCTCAAGAAATTTCCTACTCCTTGCACTCCTTAACATACTGCTCTTGTCAAAAAAATTAATATCACGGTCAAAGAAATCCTTTACATTCATTCATCTTCTTGACCCTTCACTTTTAAAATAGTTGAAATTGATACCTCTAAACTCGGATATGGAGGTATTCTTAAACAAGTTAGAGAGCGAAAGGGACAAATCATACAATTTGCATCTGCACATTGGAATGATTGTCAATGCAATTATTCCACCATAAAGAAAGAGATTTTGCATATTGATTATAAGTCTGCAAAAGAAGTTTTACAAAAAGATGTTCAAAATATTGCATCAAAACATATTTTTGCATGCTAGAATGCCATTCTTTTTGCATTTGATTTTCAAATTAAGTACATAAAAGGAGATAAAAACTTTATTCATGATTTCCTAAGCCAAGAATTTCTTTAAAATAGACCTAAAAATGCTTGAGAAATTGAAGAATAAGGATAAAGCTCCTATTTAAAACCTAGAGGAAAGCTTAAGTTCTTCCCCAAAACCCAGTCTAAAACCCAACACAATATTACCAGTAAGAACTTGGATGGAACAATTGGCCAATCATTAAGGTCATACCTTAAAACAAGCTAAAAATTCAAAAACTCAATCCTCAAAAACCCTAGAAAGAGAATTACAAATTAAAAAATGGATGGAAACCATCCATAAATCTCAAAAGTTCTTTAGATTTTATCTCTTTTCGAAGCCCTTTACAGAGAGGATAGTACCCTTAACCTTTATAAAAAAGATTTCAAAATCTTCTTCAAAATATTTTGACAAAAATTATTTTCAAAATATATTTATTATAGAACAAGAATTTTGTGAGAAAGATCCCTTTATCACCATCAAAAAGTTTTCCCCTTAGGTTAGTATTTTAAACCTTAAGACCTTTTAAAACTCTAAAACTACTATATGGCTATACTTAAAGTAATAGAGTCAACTAGATTCAAACACTTTAATTTGGATAAAACCCACAATAACCCTATTTACTCAACATGCCACATTTTACAAATTATCCCTCATTATGAATGGAGAACAAAACTTTCAAAAAACGGAACCTTCCTTATTTCCTTCAAAATCAAAACAAGTTATTCCTAAACTTTTTCAAACTAGGATTACTAACAAGTTTGGTATAATATGTTCCACATCTATTTTGATACCAAAATAAACACTACAAGAATTCCCAACTAGTTTAAACAATGGTGGAACTATTTTAGTTTTACTCTAGATATCCTTGCTCTAAAAATTTGGGAAAATTATGATTCATTTGAAACTAAATATGACCCATCTCCCAACAAGAAAAGGATTTCACCATTATACCTTTTCTCTACAAAGTTCTTCCTTCCATAGATTTTAACTTGGTATCTTAATTATCAAACCTAGCATGAAACTATTGTCTTTATCAAAAAATTTAAAATTAAATGGTGGGACTCATTCAAAATTCCTGAAAAACTATTTAAACCTAACATAAAAACATGATTGGTTAATATACATCAACATATATTGGTGTAGCCATTATAAAACAAGGGCCTAAATACTACATTCTTGGCTCAAAAATTGAAATTGGCTACTTTTGCTTAGGTTTATAATGGCTACACCAAAAAAAATATTTAATGTTAATTACCAATTTTGTTTGGTTGATTAACTACTGCCTTTTGTTTTCAATGGCAGAGGTCCTATTGACAACAAGAAGAATTGAAATTTATCATTTGGAGTCAAGAGAAAGTTCTAGAAAATAATTATGGAAAAAGTCATTGACAACAACAAGGGTAAAATTAATCATTTACAAATCCATAGAAAACTCTAGAAAATTAGGCATATATACGCAAAAGACTAGAATCACAAGAACCAAAATTTCTAAACCCAAGAATAAAAAATTTGTAAAAGTTGACAAGAAGTTAAAACTAGGATATACGATTGTATTTGAATATAACAACTAATGTAATATTATTTTTGTTATCATACCAAGAACTTGATTAGCTCATAAGTACGAAATTGAGAACCTTTATTGAGTTCCTATTGGTGAATTGCAACTGTAATCTAATCCTTTTTTTTTTCTTTTTTGTAATGCATTCTAGGAAAAAAGCATTCTAATGGAGAGAGGCAATCTGTAAGAGCCATGGTTTAAGTTTGTTAACTGGTACTTTAGAGATAACTTCATAAGCAAAGTTGTAGAGGCTAAGTAAGCAATAATTACTCATTACTTCTAGATTCTTCATTTTTGGAATAAGGACAATTGAAGTCTTGTCTAGCTTTTTGCTTAAGAGTCCTATTGAGAGAATTTTGTACCTTGTGGATCACTTCTGGTCCCATGATATCTTAGTGACATTGAAAGAAGAGTCCAGGGAGTTCATTTGAACCTAAGGCCTCAATAGGCCTTATTTTGAAAGCAACTCACATAATCTCTTTCATTTTAACTTTAGCATAAAGATGGTTATTCAGCTTTTGGGTAACCAATTGTGGGATAACATTTGATACCTTAATTCTCACTTATTTTGGTGAGTATTGTTAATTTTATTAGTGTTTGTTGAAAGAGTTGAACATAAGACTTTAAATGCAAAAATTTAAGTTTTCTTTTTTAATTTGTTGGAATATGAAATTTTACTATTAAACTACAAATTGTTCCTTGGTCTAGCATCTCAAAATTAAATCACTAGCCTTTTAGTATCACATATAAATGCACAATTAGGTTGAGATCATAATAAAAATCACTTGTTTTTTGTAGTTCAAGTACCTTTAGATGTGAGAGTAATAATAGAATGTTAGAAAAAACTTTGTCTCTTTTTGCTTTTCTTACGTTAGTTAGCAAGAGGAATGAGAGGGCAATTTATATAGTTGTAGTTAGGAGCCTTTTTACTACTCCTTTTCTATAACTAATTGCCCATTCAATTGCCCACATATATTATATTTATCAAATCAAGTTGAACCAACCAACTTGTCATGATAATGGGTAATCCATATCAGCCTCACCTTTTGTATTAATCTCTAAGGCCTTATCTTGACTCTTTCAAGGTGACCAGAACTTTTGAGCTTAATTTCCCTAAATTGTTCCCTTTGCTCAAAAAGTCTCATCTTTACTTGCTCTCTAACAATAGAGCCAATTACCTATGTAAGTAAGACAATCATAACCAATGCAACATGCCTTTTTAGCAACATATTTGAATACTTAAATATGTGTCACTTACATATTTAATTATTGTTGCAATTCTATATTAGCTTTAACACATTTTATGTAAATCTATAAGTCTTTACTAAAAATTTAAAGACTTAATAGGAGAATTTTCTTTTGTGCAATTATTTCTTCCATTAAGTTGTACTTCATGTCAATATAATTAGGCTTAATGTCTTGCCTAAGATCTTTCAAGTAGTTACCATTTTACTAAGTTTTCATATAAATACATTTGTAGTCTATGACAATTTCTAAAATTTTAAAGATCTTTTTAAGCAAACATTATCACTTACTATAATTAAAATACATGCAACAAACCTTGCCTACATTTACATTTGGTTATACATGTGTGCCTTTTTGCTTTTCCATGCAATGGATCTCACTATTAAGTAAGCAAGCAAGCTCATTTACTATTTTGCATTTAATCAAATTATTCTTGTCAATAATAACTTAACAATACATTAATTATAGTTTCTCTCTTTGTATTACTCCTAGTGACATAAAAGGTAGCTTACAATGCCTATCAAGTATCCCAGTATCATTTTAATGCATTTCCTATGCATGTATAAGATCTAAACTTTTATTGACTTGAAAGTCTATGGTACAATTCAAACATGTTATATGATTTCCCATTGATTATATTGAACTATGATACCCTTAATATTTAACTATTTAACTTAAGAAGTTAAAAAATATATTATATGACTTAGACCTTCTGACTTCATTGAGGAGTGACAATAAAACTACATTTCTCTAGTAAAATTGTTCAAGAATTTTTTTCTTAAATAATTCTTTGGTTTTAATCATCAAAACAAGACTACCTTTGTTGTGTAGCTCATCCTTGTCATTCTACATCAAAGTTGAAGACAATCATTCTCCAATGAATTTGACAAACTCCATTTAAGCTATAACCACTTGTATGCTGCCAATATGAAGATATAGAATTATAAAACAAGCACTCAAAATGGATTAATGCAAATCCATTTATGAAATGTGATAGTCAGTTGCGGAGGTTAGTGGTGCTACTCTGTAGCTTGCCTATAGCCTACTACCATTATTGTGGTAGCTCTTTAGGGAGGTTAGTAGGGTTACATAGTAGCACACTCTTGGCCTGATGGGAGGTTAGTAGTGTTGCTTCATAGCATGCTTTTAGCTTATTGTTGTCTTTATGTGTGCTTGCTAGGGAGCTTAGCGACACTACTTTGTAGTATGCCACTAGTGCACTACCATTGTTGTGACAACCTACTGAGGAGGTTAGCAATGCTACTCCATAGCATACCACTAGCTTGTTAGCATTGCTGTAGTAGCTTGTTAAGGAGTTTAGCAAAACTACTCCATAGTACACCACCAGCCCATTGCCATAGTTAGGGTAGTTCACTGGGGAGGTTAGTGATAGTGTTCTATATCATGCCACCAACCCTTTGCCATTTTTATGGTAACCCACTAATATTGTTATAGTAGCCTATTAGGGAGGCTAACAATGAAGTTAGAGGAAACTCTAATGGAGGCCAACAACGTTATTGATGTGCAAATTGTTTTTCTAACTTGGGTATAAAAATGAAATACTAATCAAATTGTCTAATTGTTGGTTCCTTTCATGTTATCCTTTAACAGATGTGTTGCTTTAGTCAAACTTCCTACCTAATAATGCCTTCCATTTAGATCGACCCACAAAATGGCTTTTGTTCCAAAAAGAGGGGCAATGCCCTGCCTTTGATTAATAGACTAAGTAAAATAAGGTTACAAGTAGTGGTATTACATTTTTGCCAAGGGACCAGCTCTTACTTATCCTACACCTTTTAAGTCATTTCACAAAGTTAGACTAGAGTCAAGCTTAATGGGATCTTCTTTCCTCTATTGATTCTATTAAGCCATTCCTTTAGCTATAAGAATAGGTTTAATGGACTTCTCACAATGTTACTAATGGAAAAATGCCTACATCATTACAATTCAAACACTTTATTGGACCATTCAATTAGTATGAATGATGGGTAGTGTGTACAAAGGGCAAGGAAGTGGTCAATGTGAGCTGATGACTTACACTTAATAGGAATTCCTCATTGAAGACCAATAATTGCAATAATCTTTCCCTATCACAATAAAATTTCTAAGATTATTGGGCTTGTTAGCCAAGGCTATAGACTCATTGAATACATTAATGTAATATGTGTCAACTTAGAACATCTAAGGGCATTATAGACTTGTTATTGCCTCAAACTTCCTTGGCCTATAAGGTTATAGTCCTTTTAAGAAGCTTGCCATAAAGGATCACCAATGAAGAAATTCTTATCCTAAACAAAGCATTTGTCAGTTAACATGTAATCTTTCATGCTTAGCATATGGGTAGTGATTCCTTTGAGTGCTTTCATATGCTCCTTAGCTTAATGAGCTTATCAAGCATGCTATATGCTTAATGGAGTTGTCGCTTAGTGTACATGATTATGCATGAATGGTAATAAGGTTGAATAGGCTTATAAGCTCCCTACTTGTGTGTCAAACTATTAGCCTTTGATCCTCTTTCTATTTGTACTTGAGCACTTCCATTTTACCTTCATTGATCCCTGGTTAACATCATTTATGGTGGAGATTAGGACAATATATGATCACTTTTGAGCCCCTAACTTTCGTTCTCCATTAATGAAATCATCCTTAGTAAATGTTTTCATAATTGTTTATGTTTTTCAAATCCAAGAATTTCACCTATAACTATGAAATACAAATGCCCCTAATATCTTTGCTCTTACATTAATGAAGAACATAGTGAAATGTGATACTTGGTATGGATTGCAAGATCCTATAAACTATCGAGTCTTTGAATGCAAGTTACGTTTGAAGCCATATGGCCAAAGGCATATTTGCTGAGGTGTCATATAACATTGCTTACCCTACCTCTGAATCCTTGGGGCATGGTTAGATGGGGCATTGCATTTTGCTTTTTAATTTCCTTAGTGCAACTTGTGTCAAGATTTCGTTGTTTGCACTATGGGAGGATTGACAAGTGATTGCCCTCACAGCAGACTGGGTGAGTAGGGTTTTATGGATCGTTGATTGGTCAGAATCATATGGGTAAAATGTGTTTGTGAGTCATTCTGCTAGGTAGAGGTTTCAACAATGATCCTTCTATAGGTTTACTTATGCAAACCTTATTACATCTTCTCCTTCCTTTGAATAATAACATTTAGTAAATGACTTCTCACAACATTGTTAGTGGTGAATTACCTATGTTGCCATGATCCAAATACTTCATTGGACTATTCAATTGGTAAGAGCAATGGATGGTGTGTATGAAGGGTAGGGACATAGTCCATGCAAGTTGATGACTTATGCTTACTAGGAATTCTTTGTTGAAAACCAATAATTGCAATGATTCCATCATAATGAAATTTCAAAGATTACTTAAGCTTCTCTGCTAAGGCTATAAACTCATTAAATACATCAATAAAACACGTGTGTAACCCAAAACATAAGACTACTCTACCACTTACAATACCTTGTCCCATATTTAGTTGTCTAAAAAGGATTCTACTTATCCAATACTTGGTGGAGACAGTCCACCATATTTTAGGTGATGAATAATTGCCCCTCTAGCACTTAAGACTATTCACTATGTCTAAAAAAATGGATTCCCACAACTAGACATCCCCAACCCGTTACCATTGCTATTATAGCTTGTTAGGGAGTTTAGTACCATGCCCCTAACCCACTACCATTGCTACAACAACCCACTAAGGAGGTTTACGGTGATGCATTGTAGCACATCACCAACTCGTTGCCATTGCTGTAGTAGCCCACTAAGGAGGTTAGTGGCGTTACTCTTTATCACTTCACTAGTAAGTGCCCAAGTGTCAAACAAGGAGAAGTTGATGCTTACTAGTATGTATTTTACCAAAGACATGGTGGAGGACTAGGTTTGATAGCGATGCAAGCCCAAGTAGACCTCAGATAAAGACATAGGAAAGATTGAAAAAGAAATTAAAGGATCAATTTTTTCCTTATAACACATCTTAGGTTGCAAGAGAATCCTTAAAGAAGTTGAAACATAGTGGCATAGTGCGAGACTATATGAAAGAATTTAGTTCTTTGATACTTGACATATGTAACATGTTGGATAAAGATAAACTTTTTAACTTTCTGTCAAGTCTTTGACCATAGGCTTAAATTAAGATTAGCCAATTTTAGAATTAACAAGTCCTCTAATTTTGATGTAGGAAAGTAGCCCTAGGATAAAGGAAAAAAAAAGAGGGCAAGAAAAATGAAAAACACAAGGATGAGTGAAAAGAAAAGGGCAAAAGCTGTCATACGAGAACAAGGTAAAAATAAGTCCAATTTTGGTTGTTTCATTTGTTATGGCCCTCATTGTGTTAAAGAATGCCCTAAGAAAGAAAAGTTAAGTGTCATGATTGCTAAAAAGAGTGGTAAAAGCATTATTATAGATGGTAGTGGCCTCTTTTGCATCAATTCTCTGCAAATGGTGAATGTGATTCAAGCGAAATATTTCCAACAATCTAGCCTAATGTATGTAAAGTTTAGGCTTAGCAATTAGGAATTAATAGCAATGACTAAAATTGGTGCCTCACACAACTTTGTTGTTGAACAAATAAGGGATTCACTTAAGCTAAAAATCACTAACATCGACAATTGAATAAAGGTAGTCAACTCAACAGCTTATGAGGTGCTTGAAATGACAATGGGTATAAAGATAACCATTGGAAATTGGGTTGATAATCTTAACTTTGTGATTTTGACATTAGATGATTTTGATATCATTTTAGGAGTTGAGTTCTTTATGCATGCAAAAGTTGCTTTGTTGCCTCATTTAGGTAAGTGAGAACCATCCTTTTTTTGTTAAAGGCAAGATCACCCCTTTAACTAGTACACTTTCTACTATGCAAGTAAAGCATGACTTAAAGAAGTATGGGGCCACTATACTAATTGAAATCAAGGAAGAGTTTGTCATCAAGTTGCTTGATGGTGTTGTTGAACTATTAGGCAACTTTGTAGACATGATGCCTTTGGAGTTATCAAAGTGCCTTCCCCTTATGTGTGCCATTAACTACAAAATTGATTTGGTTTTAAGCTTTAAACCTCCAACTCAACCCCTTTACCATATGAGTCTAATAGAATTAACTGAATTAGGGGAGTAATTGACAGAACTGTTAGATGTAAGCTTGATTTATCCCTTTAAAGAAGCATGATGGCTCATTATGAATGTGTATGGATTATAGGGCCTTAAATAAGGTCATAATGAAAAATAAGTATCTTATCCCTTTAATAGCAAACTTGTGTGATTAGCTAGCCAAAGTATCATTTTTTACTAAGCTAGATTTATATTTGAGGTATCACCAAGTTAGAATTGTTGAAGAAGATAAAGGAAAAACTACATGCATCACTTGTTAGGGCTCCTATGAATTCCTTGTGATGCCTTTTGGTTTGACTAATTCCCTTGTTATTTTTTGTAATTTGTTGAATGATGTATTTCATGACTTTATTGATCAATTTATGGTGGTATATCTTGATGATATTATTATGTATAATAAGTCCTTTGGGGATTACTTATCCTACCTTCATATGGTGTTATCTTGATTAAGGGAGCACTAACTATATGTTAAAAAAGAAAAATGCAAGTTTACTCAACAAGAAATCATGCTTTTTGGGCATTAGATTAGTTAAGGGCTAATAAGAATAGATGAGAGAAATATTCAGGCCATTGTAGAATAGTCACCTCCTATCAAAGTCTTAAAGTCATGGTCCTTTCTTGACCTATCTAAATTGCTACAAGAAGATTGTGTGGGGTTACTTCAAAAGGTAATCCCTTTCATTGACTTGCTAAGAAAAGATTGACTTTGAAGTGCCAAAAAGCTTTTGATAAGTTAAATTCAATTGTATTGACAAAACTGATGTTACAACTATCCAACTTTTTGAGTTGCCCTTTGATGTCATTATGGATGTATTTGACAAAGCTATTGGTGGTGTGTTAGTCTAAGTAGGTCATCTTATTACTTACAAAAGCCAAAAACTCAATGAGGGAGGACAACGATGCTTAACTTATGAGAAGGAAATGCTTGTTGTTGTGCATTGCCTTTGAATTTGGCAAGTCTATTCGTTAGGTACCCAATTTATGGTTTACATAATTAATATGGTCAATAAATTCTTCCAAACTTAAAAAAGAACCCTTTACTAGGTAAGCTTAGTGGCAAGATTTCTTGGTGGAGTATGACTTCTTATGGGAACATAAGCTTGAAAGGCATAATCAAGTAACGGATGCCTTCAATCATCAACAAATGTAAGAAGTTATTATTGCCCTTACCTAAGTTCAAAGTATCTTGCTAGACAAGTTAAAGTGCAGTCCTTATATGATGTGAATTATCAAAAATTTACATAGCAAGTGAATAAGAGTGTGGTAAGATGATATTGGCTTAATGATGGGTTATTGCATGCCAAGGGTAACAGGTTGCATGTTCTAAGTGTTGCAAACTCTAGAAAGGAGATTTTGCAGAGTGTTATGACCCTTAGTAGGCTAGTCATCCTAGTGTAAAAAGGATGATAGCCTTGCTATCCCATACCTATCATTAGCCAAAAATGGGAGATGATGTTGAAGTATATGTGACGACATGCATCATTTGTTAACAAGACAAAGTGGATTGGCATAAGGAAGTAGAGTTGCTACGACCATTATCTATTCCAACAAAACCTTGGGTATTAGTTCCTATGGATTTCATTAATGAGTTCACAAAAGTTAGTGGCATGGGTTTTGTCATGCTAATAGTCAATTAATTTTCAAAGTATATAGTGTTCATATTAGCCCTTTCCTCATATCAAGTGGTGATAGCTATTGAATCATTCAACAAGTAAATGGTCAAATAATTTAGGTTGCTTGATGATATTATGAGTGATTGAATCCTTACTTCACAACAAGATTCTAGAAAACTTTATTCAATATGCTGGGCTCTAAATTGAAGTTTCCATTACTAATGATTCTCAAACCAATGGCCAAATTGAGCAAATCGATGGCTTATTGGAGGAGTATTTTCACCATTACATGACTGCTAGCCAACAAAATTGGTTAGAGTTGTTAGATTCTGTTCAATTTTGCTACAATCTTCATTGATCTTTTTCAATAAGTATGAATCCATTTGAGTTAAGTATGGGGCATCAGCCCCTTACTCCTAACAAAGTTGTAGGAATAGATTCTAAAGGGAAATGTTCAGCTTCCTATTGATACACACCCTTAAAACAAGAGTTGTTTGAAGAAGACTAAGACAGCTTGAACAAGGCAGATAGACATACGAAAAAGTATGTGGACAAGGAGAGATAGGACATTAAATTCCAAGTTAAGGATAAAGTGTTGTTGAAATTAACTCCTTAAATCTAGAAGAATATTTGTAGCAAAACTATGCATTAAGGATTGATTCCAAAGTATTATGGTTCCTTTGTGGTGCTAAAAAATGTTGGCAACATTGCTTATTTATTGCAACTACTGAAAAGGTTAAAGGTGCGTCCAACCTTCCCTATGAATTTCTTGAAATCTTTCCATAAGGAAGATGGTGATGAGCCTTTATGGAGACAAATGAGATGTGCTCTCCCAACAATCAAGATAAAGTTCCAACATGAAGTGGAAAAGATTTAGACCACTAAATGTAAGGGCAAACTAAGAAGAATTGTTGAATTTAGTACCTGGTGAAGTAAAAAAATGCTCTAGATAGTGAAGCTAGTTGGGAAAGAGATGTGAATCTATGATAATTCAAGAAGCATATCTAAGACTACTTATTAACCCTACCAATGAGGACATTGGCTTTAACTAGTAGGAGTAGTTTGTTAGTTCTTTAAGCTTATTGGTTTGAGAATACAAGTAAATTGACAGCACCTTACATCAATTCTTGCATAAGGATTTAGGTGTGAACACCCAAGTAAAGTGTGGCAAGAACAAGTGTATTGTAGCATGTTAGGGAGGCAAAATCATTGGAGTCAAAAGGGAAGGGCATTAAGTTGTGGGTTGGTATGGCAGCATGCACCAATGATGTGATAATGTGTGCCAATGATGCAGCAACATGCACAAGTGTGCTATTGGCAACAAAGTGACCACTTAAGTACAACAATATCTCCTCCTACCTAACAACTATATTCCTTAATGCTCTTTAAGGGATAATGTATGTCTCCCACCAAATTTAACTAACATTGTCACACAAACTTAATTTCGGCCTAACATTATGAGGTCTTGTTACAAATGGCTAACAAGAGCTTTGAGACTATGACATCAATGGGCCATTGGCATAAGGGCTTCAAACTTAAGTTAATGTAATATGTGTCTAATTGTAGGTAATTTAGTGAGGCAAGGGTTTTAAAATGTGGTCCAAGTCAAATGGTACTCTACATCTTACAAAATAAAGGGAATATGGGGTTATACTACCCTAAAATGTGCGCATATATGTTGGTGCTAGAAATGGCAAGTAAGCTAAAGTCTTATATGAAGTAATGCATTGGCATGTACTTTTTAACAAAAAGAGAACATGGGCAAGTAAAATGAAGTGGTTGATCGAGGCCTCAACAAGCTCTCTTTTAACATAGTTGCATGTTTTAAACATAGAAGTAGGGAGTGCTCCTAAGAGAGGGGAGCCCTACTATGTATGATTAACTTGGTAGGCAACTTATGCATATCCTTAAGTAGTTGGGGTTGTCAACTACAACTCTTATATAAAGGCATAATGTGGTAATCAAGATTTTATATAAAATTATAGAGAGAAAACCTATTCTAAGGCCTTTAGCACGTCCTTATACTTTTTAAAAAAGTAATAAAAGTTAAAAAGTAATTCTTGTAAGAATACTTATGTCTTGTGTGTGTTAAAGTAGGTGAAACTAAGTGCAACTTAATGCCATCACAAGGTTAAAATTTTGAGTGTATGGATTGATCCTATGACACCTACTATATATGAGAAATCGAGAATTAGTGTTCAATTCTAAAGAAGGAGCTTGAGAAATGACTACCATATCTAAGGAAGGTAGTAAAGGCATAAATTATCCAATCCTAACATAGGGAAGTAGTGATAATAAATAATAATACTAGTCTAATTATGAGCTCTTTAACTACGATAACTTAGATATACACTATTAGAACTAGAATTACTATGGCTACTAACACTAGACTTGCCCTTAATAGATACTCATTAAGGAGTTTAGATTGTACTTATTCCAATTACTAGACTCATAAAAACCTAACATTATTAACTATTATTATTACCTCTTTATCTCAAGATTAGGTAATTTGTGTGTCTATAAGTAAAACTAGCAATGTGGGATGAACTAGAAGTTAGGTTACAATGTCTAACTACGCATTAACCCATATCCCACAAAGCCAGCCTAGTTCTCACAAAAGGTGTTGGTTGATTAAGATAGTAGGATAATAGTCATAAAAGTTGAAATCTACTAAGGAGTGTGTACCCCAAAAAAGGATGGAATTGAAGTGCATGACCTATACCTGGCTGTTGGGGCACAAGCCAAGCCTTAATAAGTAGAAGGGCATAGCAATTGCTGTGGCAGCTAATTAGGGAGGTTAGCAATGCTTCTCTGTAGCACACCACTAGCGCACTATCATCTTTGTGGCAACCCATTGGGGAGATTAACAGTGCTATTTTGTAACATGCCACCAATTTATTGCCACCTCTATAATAGCCTGTTGCCATCATATATTTGCTAATTATTTTAGATCAAACATTTAATGTTAGAGTTTGCAATCTTTGCACTTTTGACCTATCACAATGAATATTAACATGCATTTTATGCATGTATGTTCTAGTTGGTTCTTTACTTAGGAAAATGACTTTTTAGTATGTTTTAAATAATTTTAAATTTAAATGTGCAACTATAGTAAGAATAAGGTAAATTAAATATAAACAATTAAGGTTTACAAAGTAGCATGCCATGTTATTAAACATATATTCTTTGCCTTTAATAAGTCTTATATTTTTGTATCTATCTAGCTAGCATATATCAAAGAGCATGCTCATTATTTACTATTTTATGCACAAATATATATTTATCATGTCCCCAGTTCAATCAAATTTCACTAACTTTTTATTTTATTGTTATCTCTCATTCATGATAAGTAGGGTATGAGAGAGTATCTCAAATCTCTTCGATCTCCCAATCATCTTGACAAGTAGCCAACTTAGCATCTAGTTTAATTTTTTAAATTGCTTAATTGAGATCACTTTATGACTACTTGCATGCAATTGAACTTTCCTAAAGCCAAATAATTGCATTAACTTAAATGGGATAAGACATGTCATCATATATTTTAGCTTAATAACTTAGTAAAACATTTAGTTTATTAATCTTTTAATTCACCATAAATCAAAAGACTTATTAGATTGTATCCCTACTAAAAATTCATTATCTTTAGAACATGATCTCTCATGAGTCTAATTTACTCATATTCCCATATACTTGTTCATTAATGAATATGACAATATTCATTAGGTTCTTAAAAATACATTTCTTGTATCTTTAGATACAAATTTCATTCTTTAGTGAAAGACTATGGACAATAACAGCTGACTTTAGAGCTATAAACTATTTAAGTAAGATTTTTTACTTGCCTTCAACTCATAAGGTAGGGAATGGTGCAATTTAAGTCACAAGGTTAAAACATATAAAATGCACTTATTATGCATCTTGTATGATATTTGCAAGTTTATTCCTTATGTTATCGTTAACTTGTTATTCGTCTCAATTCAATAACACCTTATGTCAAACTTCCTTGAATAGGAAATGGCTTCAATTATCTATTTTTACTATAAAGTCCATTATAATGCTCAAATAAATGCTCATACTTCTAGTTAATTTCTATCATTTTGGTAGCCCTTCTTTTTATATTTTGTGATTCTTAACTACACAAATTTTGTCTTAAAGCACTTTTTTACTCAAACTAGTGGGAGATCTAATGTATGACTAAATACTTGAAGTCATCTATAAATATAAAGAAAATGTTGGTCCAATACCTTGTCCTTGCATTTATTAGCTTAGAGATATCAAAATGAATTGATAATAATAGAAATATAGTTTTAATTGCCTTTCAAATAGATACATTTTATTTTCCCAAGTAAGCCATACTTGTATATAGGCTAATCAACATAAGCAAGTAAATTTGATAAATTTTTCTTTAGCCCAACTCTCAATCCTTCATTGCCCAACATAACCTAATATCTCATACATAATTTTAACATCAATACTCCCTTTAAATTGATGTAATTGAGAAAAAACAATCAATATTATGAAATTCATTGTCCATATAATTGAATCCATTTGGCAACATCCATAGTAAATGATTTCACCTTAAACATTTATACCATTATCATGAGAGTTTAACTTATGACTTTAATCAAGAAAGAATATGATAAAGATCCAATTTTGCCAAACTTTGTCATGTAAGAAATCTCATGTAAGAATTGGATTTAACCACCTTACAATCTTGCTTCCAAATGATAATACCCTTTGGTATTCAAACAATTCTTTGCGTATCCATTACAGCATAATAACATTCATCAATGCTTTATTTATGAGCTAAGTTTTCATACTAAATAGTTTATTACTCAAAAACTATCATCCATTTAGAATAAGATTCAATAAGTAATTTTGATTAAGAATCTTAAGCACAAAATGTAGGCATTAGGTCATTTTATTTGCTAACTTAATTCACTCTAAGCATTTAAGAGCATTTGACCCTATTTATCATAACCTTAACAAATAGATCTTTCCTATTATTCATTAACATGTTAAACTTTCGTGTCAACTAGTTTTGCCCTTTAACTCTTTTCTAAATTATTTCTATTAAAGGACTTATTGCTTGAGTCATATTAAAGTATTAAGCATTTGTTTAGTAAGTTAAACCACATATAAGAAGATTTAACAACTTCTAAGTGCTTGTCTTTAAGTACATATGGCATTTAATGTCATAAAATTATCGAACGCAATCATTGTGTATTAAGGTTTATATGTACTTATAACTTTTGGAAAAGATTAAATTGAAACTCATATTTATCGCCTGATTGGATGTTTGAATTGATATTAATCAACTCTTACCTTTCACATTTATTAGCGTTATCACATAAGCATTTAGTGATACCCATATTAAGTCCTCTAACTCAATTATGAATATACCTCCAAAAACTATTTAGGGGCAAACCATGTTATTTGACAAGTGAAAGATTTCTCAAACTCTTTAATGAGATCAATTCTTATATTTTACAACATCATTATGCAAATAATATTTAATTTTTAGTTTTATTTAGGAATTAATAAGTCTTATGATCTTTTTATGATGAGTAATAATTTTACTTTCAAATCTAAAACATAATGTAATATAAAAATTTTTAATACATTTCTCTCTTATGATTATACTAAATTTTACAAAACCAAATTTCTTAATTTCCTCTATTTATATAAGCAATCTATTCATAGCAAAACTTAGTTCCTATGATTTATGGATAAAGAGAAACTCGTGTATAGTGATACTAATATAACCACACATGTACATTAATTTAGCAGCAAACTCAACTAAATTAATGATAATTTAACAAAAAAAATAAAATTAAAAGTTCATTATATTTATAATTATCTATCATATTCTAAAATATAATTATCATTATTCTAATTAATTCTTACAATATTTTAATTTTATTAATAAAAATTATTTTTAATTTTTATAATTTATGAATTCCTATTTATAATTTAGATCTTTCTTTAAAATTAAAATTCATCATATCATTTTCTTTTCACAAATAAAACATGACATAAACATATATATGTTAACATATTATACAAAAACTTAATTCATATAATTTTATTTATAACTCTTTTCAATTTAATATTACTCACAAATAATGCATCATAACATGTTTAAGTCATTTATAAAGGTAATTAAATAAACTTAACACAATATGTAAATTCTACAAAGACGTACCATTAACAACTTATAACGAGTTTTAATCATGTAATTACATGTGTTTATACGAGACACATTAATTATGGTATGATACAATTATATAACGACTTCTCATTTGTGCAAAATGAACCCATTCAATTTCTTACTCACTATGGTGTCAAAATACCGTGAATGTTCCACCACGATGGCATATGCCCTCGTTGGCTAATTCGACTAAGCAGCGCAAATAACATAGTGTCATAAGGCACTTACAGTTTCGATTTAGCAATTATCCGAAGCTCCCTTCTTCCTTAAAGAAAAAAGAAAAATGCCAAGACTTCACATGGCAGCATGCTAGGTGAGAAACCGTGCCTCTCTCTTTTTGTTCTTGAATTATAGGACACGTGGTCCACAAAAACTTGGAAATCACAAAAGCAAAAACTTCCAACTGCTGTCTTCTTAGCAGTTAAGAAAATGATTTATTATTATTATTATTGATCATGCTTTCTATTTACACGTGAAAGTAACCTCCTGAACTTAAGGAATTAAGCAACTGCTCCTACCCTCAGTAAAACCACAAGGTGCTTACAGCTGGCTTTGACCAGATGTACGGCAGTGCAACAGTGTCGCACAAGACCCCATCACCCACGCTTCCGAATATTTCTCCGACTGTACTTTTACACATTAGGGTTAGTGGGTCTTTATATGTGGCATCATACCACTGGGCGTTATTTCCTAGCAATTGCACTTTGGAGTTATGCCTCTTACGAAACTACGGATGCACGTGATACGTACGAGCTCATTCTTCCCCGACCCTTTCGGCGTTTACAGAAAATGTCAGCTTACATGCAAGAATATTGTAAATTCTAAAGTCTCTACACAGATGTTCGATTCAAGCAAATAATATTGCGTTGGAAAGCTTATAAAATTCATTACGAACTTATATAATTTTTACTCTGTGAAACTCAATGCATCAAAAGTAATTGGGGTTTAAAGTTTCTTACTCAAAAATTTTAACCGTCAAATTCTCTCATCCTGACGAGAATTAGGCATCCATATTTTGAAGGGTTACTCCACTGCTTATCGGCTATAACCATATTAAAAATCAGGCATCAATATCCTTTTTACACGGAGTTGCTATTAATGGATTAAAGGTTTTGTCTTTTACAAAAACAGACCCAAATCCATGTATTTTCTCAACAAAAAAAAAATGTTATCAAATTAGGAAACATCCATAAATACCTTCATATTAATGTTGAAAATTAAAAGTATAATTTCTATATAAAATTTTATTATTAAATTAAAAATTCCTCAACTGTAAATTATTTCTCCATCTAAAATCTCAAAATTAAATAAATAATCTCTCTGCATTATACGCAAATTATTCAAATAACTTCACTTGTAAGAATAATTATAAAATATTAAAAAAACTTATTTTGTCTCTCTATGTTTTTCTTGCATTAGTTGGTAAAAAGAGTAAGAGGAGGACAATTTATATAATTTTTCTATAATTATTTGTTTATTTATGCTATATTTTTCAAGTCACGTCAAACCAAACAACCAGTCATTAGCAATGCCCGAACCCATAAACACTTCTTCAATAGTTTGGAATGAATCCATCTTAATCAACGGTAAACCTTCGAAGTTTTTTTTTTGTTTTTTTTTCGGTCCTTTTTGTGGTGCCAGTTTTAGCTGTGCACATGTAAGGTAGGTGACTGTTTCTGTTACTTGAATACATGACATGAACAAAAGTTGAACAGAAGATGGAAGCTCCTAAAGACCAGATGTCAAGAAGGTGACAACGATGGTGATCGCGTAGGCGACGGCATTTTGGTTTCCGAACAATGAGAAAGCTCGTGAGATGCTGCTCGACTTCCTTCAACATCAATCATTTCCTGTACTTGAGTACTCTGACAGGATTCAATGGCTAACCCGTGCAGCTGAGTTCCACTCTTCCTTGAATCCAGCCAAACATCCAACCGCGATTGCACGTAATCATTGAACATGCCTCTCTTGAACTTGCTACCCATCTTCACTCAGCCAGCCAGCCGTAAAAAATATGCCATCAAACCCGTCCCGTCAATTAATAGTTACGAGTAAAAAGGTGAGTTGTTTATTGATAAATGGTAATAGAAGTTATAAAATTTTGTTGCGTGTTGGGTTTGTTGTATAAACCTGAGATACTAGAGCATACAATGGCAAGGTGCTGTAACTGCATAGCACTTGAACAATCAAGCTGCAGCCAGAGACAATTTCATTAATCGACATTGGCAATCCGTACTAACTAAAATGACATTAATAATCAAGCTTCTGTGGATAATCGAACGGAGAAACAAGAAGTATGGAAGAAAAGGGAAGAAAATGGTACCCCATAATAAGCCTCGGAACGATATACCCCAGCTTTTCCATGATGCAGGAACGGAAACCGTACGTGCTCTAGTAGAGGAAGGAAAAGCAAAATTTTAACCAAAGTGCACCATGCACAAGCATGTGCATTAATTAGAAATTAGCAAGGTATCTTCCATTTTGTTTCTTTTCTTCTAAACTTACCCAGATCCAGAAGAAGAAGGCAATCTCAAATGAATTCTGGAATAGAATGAAATGAATCAAGTCAAGGACAATGGCAGGGCGAGCAAACCAAAAGTGTTTATCGGAAGGCTCTACTCCTGCCGCTTCTCCGTCAGCCCTCTTTTCATCAACTTCCTGGCCCAAACGGACAATTACATGCTCTAACTTGGCGCCCACCAGCAGCAGAAGCTGTCACTCCATTCAAAACTAAATGTTATGACGCGTGTGATCTTTAATATCCATCCATTTCAAGCATGTTCATTAATTACTACTATAGTCTACACACTAAGCTACAAAACAGGCTTTGGAATATTAATTGGAGCTGATCTACTTACAATCAATGGCAAAAAGGCTAACCAAAAATATGTGTGCCAGCCTGCAATTTCATTTCATACATGTAAGCAAGGAAGGACGGATTAATATTCCCTGTTCTCGTTATGAAAACTTGGAGCAGAGCTTCTAGATTCAATCTCTTTATCAAAAATTACCTTCAATGTTGAGTAGCAGAAATGTCACAACAAAAAGCCACAGGTACCAGCTGCGGCAAATATGAGTTGGCAATTCATGTTTAGCTCATTAATTCGAAAGCCAAATGAAAATGTAAGACCGAAGTACAATCTACCAATTAGCAATGTTAAGACTGAGCATCGTTAAAAACATTTTCTCCCGAAACTAGAGAGTTAGAGACTCACCTTATGCCAACAATTTTCTTGAAATCGACTTCAAGTGTCCGAAGCATATATTTGTGAAAGTCAAAGTTTGGCATGGTGGGGCAATGAGTCTGGAATATTAAGGAAAATATGATGAAAATGGTACCGATGCGCATGCTCACGCATCTTGCAGCAATGTTTTCACAAACAAATTAGACAGAAACTACTCATAGTGATGATATTCAAATTCATCTGCGGCAGTCACTGCTACAATATACTGCAAAGGTTGATTAGTGTCACCTACATTTGTGAGATTTATTTGCATGATTTATTCGCGTGCAAAGCATTTTTCATCATTAAATTATCAAACTTGCTATGAAAGCATATATGCTACACATACTCAGTGATGGAAATCTAACCGTGATAAATCCTTGTCGAAGCACGATGTAGTCCGATTTGGTGATAGACCCATAAAACTGTTTGAAGAATGATCTCTGATCACATAAGCACATATAATACGTTAGTATGCGCAAAGGAGTTTGACTAGCCTATTTTCAAATTTAACGTACTAGCAATTAATACACTTAACGCGATCTTTTTCCAAGTAAATAACTTCATCTGTTTTTGTTTTTTTTTTTTTACTAGTAAAAGAAACAATTCTGTAGATATAAACAATATCAAAATAATTATAAAGTACAAATATGACGTTTTATATTTGATTTCCTACCAATTAGACAATGTAGTGAAAGTAAATGAGCTATCAAAAAATTTGATAAGCTAAATTTTGCCATTTAGCTTAAAAAACAAGATTATATTTGTCCACTGGCTCAAAGTTTAGAGCCATTACTCTCTATTATACTTGTGCTTGAGTGTTAATGACTGCCACCGGAATGTTGAAATCCTTGGCCACTCTATAATTAAAGTCGGCGGGGTTCACTATTCTCAGCTGTATTGATAGGTCAGGTGCAAAAATAAATTAAATTGAGAGACATGCATTGAACACGACAAGAACACGTGTCTAAAAAAAAATTTAAAAATGGGCATATCTTTGATGTGTTGTGGACACGGCTAGGATAAGACTAAGGTATTTTTGTAATTTTGATAATAAAAATTAAGCTTTTGTTACTCTTGTAAGTGAAGGCCAGCATTGTGTGTTTACATTTATGAATAACGAAGTAACTTATTTACTTGTACTTATATTAATAATTTTTATTAAAATTATTATATGATAATATATAAAAAAAATCACATAATAAATATAAAAAATAAGTAAGGCATAAAAATATAAATAAAATATAAAATATAAATTTATATACACACATTTGTATAGTCGAATTCTAATTTTACTCTGTGTCGCAGTATTCATGTCATTGTTTTGGCTTCTTAGCTACATATGTATAACGTACGGCAGGAGAGGAGCGCTTGAAACAAGAGAAGTTTTCGTCAGACATATTGGCATATGTGACCAAATTCAAACAGCAATCAGGAGATTCAGACACGTACTTAAGAACAACAATAATATGATTGAGAAAAATACTCTCTTATAAATTAGAGTTTACTAGAATT
>CM034048.1:7640643-7684855 GCA_019804595.1 Bruguiera parviflora | reverse complement strand
TATATATATATATATATATATATATATATATAGAGAGAGAGAGAGAGAGAGAGAGAGAGAGAGAGAGAGAGAGTAAAAAGATAGAAAGCGAGGATGGTCAGCTGGAGAGTTAAGACTTACCAGCCAACTTACGACGGCAGCCTTTTTCCAATATCCTCTGGCATGCTTTTCAAAAAACAAGCGGTGGTGCTCACGTGTTTGCTTTATTGGACCTGCACAACACTCGAATATTATAGTACTTTATGTTTTAGTTCCTAAGGGGAAAGATTTTCACTGAAGGAAAGATTCAATTTCACGCATACATGCAAAACCCAAAAAAACTTGAGCACGCTGCAGGCATCGGATAGAGTATAAAGAGCACAATGAAATGCAAGTAGTTAATTTTATAACATAGATTTTTCAGGAAAATGAACTGATTGCATCATTCTATTACAATATTGAATTTCATTTTGTCAAACATAATGTGAAAGCTATTTATTATATGATAACATGCATCTGAAATCAATCAGACTAGTGCAACCTTTCTCTGGCCTCGATGGACGTCTAATTGAATCCTCCCAAATCTTCCATTGCCATATCTACACAGTGGACCACAAATTAAAGTTAGTTAGGGTTACAGGAACTAAGTGAACACTCGCGAAATAGTGAAACGGTCTGATCAAAATTAAGCTGTTGAGCAGGCTTGAGAAATCTTCAAATTCATCGGAACGTTAAAAAGAAAAAAATTGATTGCTTAAACAGCTATAATTCAAAACAAAAACAGCGTTGGCTCAGTCGTCTAACTAAATAACTCAAAATATTTCAAAGACCGAGTCAATTGATTAAAAAATATGAAAACAAAATTAAGAGGCATGCATAAACAAGTTACCCTGGCACGTCCAAGAACCATTGTCGTGGCGCAAAATATGACGTGCACAAGTGCCAAGACAAAGACAAAAATATGCAGCTGGTGTAGTGCCTCCAACGAAAACAGCTGAACCTTCCCCTGAAATAGAAGGCACAAGACAAATAACGTACGGCTATAATACAAGGCAAGGGACCAATTAATTAATTAGTGCCAATACGTTGTTGATCGAGCTCCTTTAATTGTTTTTTTTTTTCGAATAAATGATATCCCACGAACAACTTAATAATAATACTCATGGTATAATATTAAATAAGACCTTTTGCATACAATGTGCTGCACTAGTAGTTGCAGAGAGCAGCCGCCTTCGATGCCAGTACATGTGGTGATTGTTGGTCTCCGCAGATTTTCTCTTGCAGGGGAGCATATGAGTTGCAAGATGAGGTGGGATGCATATGTGACTAATTAATCCTTGGGAAACAGTCAGCAGAAGGGAAATGAATCCCAAAAGCATCAATTCTGTCCACAAATCATGATCGGGATAACTACCATCAGGCGGGCGGATGAATGGATAAATTTATCAAGAGATTCTTGTAACATGTCCCGACAAAATAGCTAGCGATCTTGCCCTAAAATGCAGCTTGTACAATTCCATTTAGGATGTTTATTTAATAAATTATGTGGCTTCTTGTGACATGAACCGATTTTGCAAATTAATAAGAGAACATCCACATTGGCATTTTTATCAAACACAGTCAAAGACGAGCATTAAGTTAATGATGGTAGCTCACCTGCACGAAAATTGGATGCTTTCTCGATGGGCAGTTGCATACTTTTTGTTTGTATATTTGTAAGGGTTTCGAAAATGGGCGGGCAAATGTAAATATCGGTAATTTTTCCTAATGGCCTGTTACATTGTTTTAATAAAAGCTCTTTTATTTTATTTTAGAGCTCTATTATATAGACACAAAAATTTGGCTCATAGTTGTCGTAGATAAAACACTATTCGATTGATGCATATTCTTTTTAATTTGGACACATTCATTAACCAATTATTTCACAAATTATATTCATTAATTTTCAATATTTTTTTTTATGTTTGTACATGTATATGTACATACTTAAATGCACGACCATCAATTTTAGCTACACATTTTAATAAGTAATTGGTTTTATTAACAATATAATGCTTCTAAAACCATTAACAGCACATTAATAGTCGCTAAATGCATAATTACGACGTTTGAGTGTTTATTATCACACTATCAATATTATTTTCGTGTTTAAAAACTTGTGTCTATGTAATATTTTTTATTATCTTATTGAAAAAAATTAAATATCTGGACACTCGTGCGGATAATTCTCTAGTATATTTAAGAAAATAAAGAGGGAAAGACAGAGGAGAAGGGAAGAAAGAGCACGCAAACCTCCTTTCAATTTTTGTAGGGCTTCGAACAGGGCATCTTGTTTGTTATGCTTCAAGCACTGATGAATTATCAAACCAAGATATGTAAAGACAGGCAGTAATACATGTAGGAAATCCCATCATCAATGTATCAAATTAAGCAAACAACATTACGTTTTCAAAACAGCGAAGAGGCAAATTAATGTGATATGGTCTAGTGATAAAGTTGTAAGTTCTAGTCACGGTAACCACGGTTTATACCTTGAAACTAGCAACCAAAAAGAAAAAGGGTGATTGATCGATGCGTTCGAACATATTAAATCCAGGTACTAGAACAGAATGTCTTAGCTGCCACTTGAGCGTAGAGCAATGACCCACTCAGTCAGCATCGAGAATGACTGATTCCACTAAGCTTAACACAGTATTTCCTATGATTAGAAAATCCCCTGACTCCACTTAGTCAAATTAGAAAATCACTTTTTCTATACTAAAAGAAAACGTTAAAAACACGGGCTAACATGATAGAACCTTTCGATTCTAGAAATTTTTCAGGGACGGGACAATTTATGTATATATGTGGGCACCAAGGGCTCATTTTATGCATGTGACTATTATATATTTTTGGAATAGCATCACTTTCATAGAAAAATATCATTGCGTTTCGCATTAGCGACCACCGGGGTTGTGTCTAAATAGAAATTGTGCTAATCAAACATGTTTGTGTTGTGTGGTTGAAGATTTTCCCAGTTCTTTTTCTTGAAAAAGCAAACGACATTGGCTATGGCTTGACCGCGAAACATATGGAAGTGAATCGCTCACGAATTGTGCGCTTGAAAGGACAGTGTGGTATGAACATGGAATAGAAACTAGCAGTAACAATAATACGGTACCTTTCCGAGTTTATGGAGGCCACGCTCGGCTACAAGGGACATGAAGACAATGACAAAACAAACAACAGCAACCACCCACGTCGGTGTGTACTCCAAAGAGCTCGACTGATCATTTTCTGTCGTCGCCATTCTTTCAATATGTATGTATGTATATATTTTTATATCTGTATACGATATCCCAGATTTAATCTTACTGCCTAGTGAGATGACATTGCGGCAATGCTAATTGCCGATTGCCATTGCTCCTCTTCGTAATAATTTCGAGTTGCAAGTTCCGTAAGTTCATTGCTCTCCAAAGTGAAAGAGAAATATACATAGAAAAGGGGCCACTGTGATAGATGGTTGGCAGAGAGGTAAGGAATAAAGCATAATGTAGAAAAGCTAAAGGAAAAGAATATCCTCAGACAAAGACAGACCACTCCGATTTCTCAGTTGAGAAGGAACGCACAGAATTTTAGGAAAAAGATTGGTAGACATAAAAAATATAGAATTGGAAATGATGTTGTCTCGTGAGTACCACACGTGAAAAAAGTTTTTTGTTGTTTTTTTTTTTTTTTTTAAGTTTATAGTTTTCTGACCAAAACTATGCAATGTGCAACAAGAAGCTTGATCGTATGTGAAAGAGCGAATGAGATTCTTGTAAAAATGCCTGTTTCATTTCGTTGAACGTATTTATTTGTCTTGTAAAGATATTAAATGATATTTGGTTTTTCTAAGGAGGGTTAAATTTTCTCTCTGTTTTTTTTTCTCTTGTCACCACGGAGGGCACAAGTCCCAGCATTAAATTTTGTAATATGTACCCATGACTTCAACGGTTTAGAGTTTGAATTTCTAAAGCAGATTCCAATTACAAGAAGGAAAATGTTTTATAGAGGAATATATAGCAAACTTTATTTTGCAGGTTCATTGAATATTTATAATGTGTTGTGCTTTCGTTGACTGCGTGTAGTGTTTATACGAGTTACCCTGGGATTTGATCAAAATAGCGTGAGTGCTATTAGTACTACACCCTTTTTTCTAATCTTTCTTTTTTTTCCCTCAACTTTTTATCCTATCTCTTATTTCATATTTTCTTAAACTTACTCGCTACCATCAGCAGATGCCCCATTTGGGAGGTTTCCTTTTAGTCTGTTTGTTGATCTATCTCTCTGTTTTTTTTTTGTTTTCTCTTTTTTAGATCTTAGCTCCCATTCCATGATTCCAAACTTGAAATCTCCAAAATAATATATAGACTGGATATTCTCTTAGGAACATAATTTGCATAATTTCATTATGAACAACAACTTGCGACCTTATGCCATCATTATCTTCTAACTTTGATTAAGAGCGTAAAATAAAAAGATTATTATCTTGCAATCTGATTCCAGTAATGGAACTCATTTTTAAGCCTAGTTTTGATAAGTATAAAAAAGTCTTGATAAATATTGTCGGAATGCACTTTGTTAACCAACAACCCTTCCGACTCAAAAAGTCATCTTGGCTTGTCGTACTAGAAAATTACAAATTGGTTTTTGATTTTTGACTGCACTTTAGAATATATTTTTAAAAGGAACTAATTAAGTGGATTAAAGCAAATATAATTGATTTTCATATTATATAAGAGAAATTTTATGTTATATATAAAATGTACATATAATATAAAATATTTTGTATATAATATAAAATTAATTGTATCAAATTGAATTTGATATTTTTAAATTTCTGTAATTTTTTTATGCTTCCCAACATTTCGGGCTACATTTTAAGGCCCAAAAAGGCAAGCTTTGTAAGAATATATAAAAAATTAATTTTAAAATTTTAAAATTTTTTATATTTTTAATTGAGTTCTATAATAAGATTTTAGATTATATATATTTAAAAATCAGTTAAAAATAAATTTAAAAATATATAATTTAAATAAAAATGTAAAAATTAAAAACTCAAAATACGTATCTCAACTTTTTGGCTATGAGAGGAGCCCGCCGTTCGTACACGCAAGGCAACATGCGAAACCTGACTTGCCGCGTTGAACAAAAAGGCTAATAGTGACTAAAATTAAAGAGATGGATGAAATTTGAATTTCAAGTTTTTAAATTTTATAATTATTGGAGGGGAGCCGAAACTGGAAGGGGAAGTAAGATTAGATGGTTAAGGGCATTTGATTTGCTTTGTTACTGTGCATTGAAGGCAATAATTATTGCGTAACGGTGGAAGGAAAAAGAAGCAGTGCGAGTGAGATATAATAAAAGATTGGGGAAAATGGCAAGTAATATTATCAACGAAAGTAAGGATGATATTCAAAATCCAGCTGCAGAATTTGATGACTTTGATTTGATACTTTACATGAGTAATTTATTGTTTGAAATTATAGACATTGATTGAAATAATTTCATTATTGATTTTGTTTTGGATGAGTTATCCGAAGTCAATACATTGTTCTTTAATGCTTATGAGGTAGAATAAGCATTTGGTAATACCAATTTCAACACGATCAAGTTATAGAAGCTTAATTTCTAATTAATTTTTTTTAATTGGTATTAATTTCTTGACATGTATTTATTTTTTTTATTTTCTAGTTTCATCAGTCATGCAATCTAAGGAAAATTCCAAGGATAGTAAGGTTGCACGTTCCTAAAAGTACGAGATTGAGGAGAGGAAACAAATGCGTGCAATGGGACTAAAGCGAAAATTGGAGAGGGTTAGTTAATTTAAGAACTTTGAAATGAAAATTTCTTTGGTACATGAGAAAAATTCAAGTCACAATGAGTAAAATTAAACAATATACCGATGCTTTGGGATAAAGATCCGAAAAAATTCATGAAGTAAAATCTAGACACCAAACTATTGGATTGTAGTTACTAGCGCTGTTAATACAGTAGAAGCATTAGAAATTTAATACCTAATTGTTCGTACATAACAATAAGTTCATTTTTTATATGTAAGAGGTTTTCAACCTCAGCATTAAGCACCACAAATGGATGAACCTAAAGGGTAATGACAAGACCAAATATAGTGATCAATCCCTATGGTAATCTTATCAGAATTAAGAAACATATAGACTTAACATAAATCACATAATGATTGAAGAAATATAATAGAAACTATTGATATATAAACCAACCTACAAGATCACTTGTTCACCATTACATAGTGATCAACTTAATTTGAAGTGGAATCAATTCGTGGTTTAAGGACAGACATGCGTATTCTTGTAAATGCATCAAATAAAATGAAAAAAAAAAAAGAAAAAAGAAAGACACAGAATAAGCACATAAAGACTAACCTATGACAAATAAAATTAGACAACCGCAAACAATGACTTTAGATACTGGTTAGATTAATGACCAATAAAATGAAAAATTAAGAACCATCGGTGGATAGTATATAAGGGAGGGATTGAACACTTTTGAGCCTTTTTGGGGATAGTATATAAGGACTCAATAGCTTTTTTGCCTTTTAGAAGGTTGATGGTTAAAATATATGGGACAGCATTCTCAATTGGGACTTTGAGTTAGAACTCATAAAGGTAGAATGAATTATCAACATAGATTGGTCCAAACTTTAAATCATTTCTTTGTGTCACTTGTATTAAAGGATGTTGGGCTATTTGATATGGGGAAAAGAGGTCAAGGGAAAAGGAAGGCAGATTCTCCTACCATGGAAGAAGAGAAAGAAGCTTCTGTATACAATCACGTAAATGTGGATGTAGTCATTTTGAGCAGAGCAGTTGGATTTTCTGGACACACCCTACTTCAATAATATTTTCTCAAGCACATATGAGTTTTGGCTCACTCCATGTATTAGGTTATTCTTTCCATTGGCAATGAGTAATTTTTTTTTTCTTTTTTGTTAATAATCACCACTGATGTTAATTTGTTAAAGGTCTTATGATTAGGTGTGCAAAATACATTTGTGTAGTTAGTGTATACCTCTTAAGACTAATTCTGATTTATCTTTTGTTCAATTGAAGATTTTTCCTATGTTCAATATGAAATTAGCTTGTATCTTGTGCCACTACTTTTGTAAGCGAGGTTTGGATTTTATATTGCTCCGGAAATTGACATTATTAATTGTTTAAACGTTGTATGTGAGATTCATAAGTGGTTATGCATGAACATTAAAATGGTTTTAGTAATCTTCAACGAAGATGGTTGAGAAACAAGAAATTCACAACTACTTCTTTGAAAAGGAATATTTAACATGTATGAAGCTGCTCTTTAACTCTCTAACTTTTCTACCATACTTTATCTGCATTCAACTTAAATTTACGTGAATAAAGCTTTCTTACTACCTTCTCTTAAAATATACCTTACTTTAGCTCAAATTTAAATTGAGTACAGTGTTGCAATATCACACCCTTGATTCTTCTTTTTTTATTATTTATTTATTTACTTAATTTTTGTGGCATCAATTTGTCCAAAACAAAGATTTTATATCGGGTTGGTGTACATAGACTAGTTTCCTGTATAGTTTTTTGATTTGCAATGGTTTTAAGGCTGCTTGTCTTAACACAGTTGTGTTAAAAAAAAAATAGTGTTGGTCACTCTGTCATCGCATATATATCTTGGGAAGTTGGAACAGAAAATAATTTAATGATTTTTTTATTCTGCTACATTCGATGAGGGCAGTGGCATTGACTTTAAAGTAATTAATGACTTGGATGACAATCTTGTGAGATTCTAAATTTGTTGCAGAAACGTGAATAAGATGCATGTGAGATTGTAACAACTATGAAGTTTCCTTACATTCCATATATTTTATGTATGTTAATGTAAGGAAGATACGCAATATTTACGAAAGCTTTTTGCATATCAAAGAATACACACACGCACACACACAGAGGCTTTTTGGAGGATTTTGAAATAGTTGCATAATATTTGCTTTACTGCAGGCATTATGAGATATTTGTTCATGATAACTTTTAGGAAAATTATGGATTATGAGTGATGCATAACATGTACAAACACTATCTTATTGTTTAAGTGCATTTAACATGCAAAATCCTCTCACTCCATTCTCATCAAAACTTCTCTAATTATGAAGCGGATAATAATTTATATAATAGAGATTAAGATAAAATCAACTAATTACTTTATATTTTTCCTGTTTGTGCACAACACAAGGAACAAAGATACTTGTCCTATAAGCAAAAGAATGGTTTGCAAAGTACGACTCAATTTGTGGAAGGAGAGAAGCAAGGTTGACAAATGTAAGTTGGCTGGCAAGTGTGGAAATATGTTACAATGATGTCAATCATTGTTATTTCCATGATGTGAGGCAGGGAAGAGGATGAGTGAGGAGGAAAGAAAAAAATTACAAAAATATGGCTGAGTTGATGTGGGAAGACGCATCGAAGGAGAGGGCCTCGAAAGGAAAGGTTACAGCAAAAAGGAATCTAGTTATGCTTGAATAAATGAGGAATGGATAATGAGTATTAAATATTACCGGTGATAGAAGATAGTTAATTTTGTGTTGTAGCTACTTTCTACTTGTGCTGTTGCTGGTAGATATTGTTTATACACCAAGAATTTAATATTTTATTCTCAATTATTTTATAATAAATAATGTGAATAAGAGTTAATCTTATAAAAAGTATAAATAATTTATTACTGATTAATTAAAAATTAAAAATTTTCATGTAAATAAAGAAAAAGTTGAATTATAATTTTGTAACAAATATAAAAAATAAATTAATTAAATAAAATAAACTTCTTACTTAAATTCTAACTATTATATTCTTAAAATAAACTATTTAAAGTAATATATTAAAAATTTTAAATATTAAAAAAATAAATTAATACAATTAATAATTATACAAGTTTAGATTGTTTTATTAGTGTTGAGTTATTATAATAATAATAATAAAAGATATCTATAATCTCCTATTGTTGTTCATTACTTAATAATTAAAAGGGATAAAAATATACCAGAATTCTTAATTTTGTTAATTGATATTCATTTAATCAATTTAAAAGACTAAATCAAATTAATTGAACAAAAAATAATTTAACTTTTAAATTAGAATAACCCAAAAAATTCCATAAGAATAGATAACAATATACCCAAACAATTTATATTATTCAAATATAAAGAGTTTTGAAATCTCATAAAACTGTTCAAATGTCTAACTACATATGCTAAAAAACAAATTTTTTTTATACTAATTATTTATATACTAAAAATGAACAAGGTAATCATTAGAATACCTTAGAGACTCTTAAAAAAAAAAACTTTAAAAATGTTAAAGACATCCTAATCTTATTTTCTTAATCTTTCAAAATTCTTATATTGATTTTCATGTTGATTTCAAACAAGATATAATTATAATTAGGATCTAACTTTTACATGAAAGTTGTAGTCATCCTCTTTAGTATTTCAATGCATCAAGTCTTTTCTAAGAAAAAGTCCAAAGCCTAAGTTATGAGTTAAAAACTGAGACTATCTCAATCTAGTTCCTAATAGATTATATAACAAAATTTCTACTATTTTTGAACTATTAAACAACTAATTTGGATTTGAGTTTCTTTATAATAATTATAAGTTTAAATGTTTATTTCAATTTAGACTTTTGAATAATTTGATTTGCAATCTGAAACTCAAATTATATTTATTTAAACACATAGTGCTTACACAAGAATCCTATTCCAATTAAGACTATACTTTAGTTTTTTGTTTTGTCTTTGGGGTAATATCTCAAGGTTTAAACAAACTTGTATTTGAACTCTTAACTTCAATATAGAAAATTGAGATATTTATTGTAATTTCATTACAGAACAATTTTCCAATATATACCTCTATGTTGGTGAAAAATTTGAAATAAACAACAAAGTTGAAATAATAAAATATTGAAATTTTTTCTACTAAAAATATATATTATGAAAATTTTCTTAAAATATACCTAAATCACAAAATATATTCTAATAAGATTAAAATGATATAAAAATCATTCAAAATAATTAAATATAAAAGAAAATAAATATAATAAATTCTCAATTATCAAATTCCCCTTGAATTAGATTTTACACGTTCTCGAGCAAAACAAAGTTTACTCAAAACATCATTACAATGCACAAGTTCATTATGTTCAATTCTCAACTAACATACGTACCTAACTTAAAGATGCAGTAATGTCAAATAAAATAATAGCAAATATACTCATCTCTCTTCCTCTCTATCTACAATTTCTCTTAATTAGTTAATGTAAGTCCCACAATTAACACAATCAAATCATGCATTGTTCACATATCAACCATTCCTCTTTACGATTACAAACCATATAGTAAATTAAGGTTACTATTATTTTGTACTTTCTTCTCTTTACCACGCGATAGGTCAGCGAAGCGTGAGCGGGCGCGGAGAAGGAAAAGCCGAAGACTTCGGCCTAACGGGAATGAGCAACGACGAAATGACAAGATGAGGTACTCCAGGAACCCCCATTTAGAAATCAGGGTCGAAGGTTTTGGGCCTGTAGCTTTCCCCGTCCCCCCTTCGTCGGGCGGTGCTTGTGTGGGGGGTGCGCCACCAGAAATCGGGCTTGAAGCTCCCGCCTTACCAACGTGCCGACAGCTCATGGCTGTTGGTCACGAATACTACCAAAAAGAAAAAATGAAGATGAATATTTCACATGGAGGAGTGTGCATCTGTATGTTGGGTGTTCTTCTGTCGCGCGACCCGGCGGCTTATGTGCGACCTGTGGCCCACGCCTCCTATTTGCTACTACAGTAGAAAAGTAAAATAGAGAACATATATTCTTCCTTAAGATGTATCAAAAAAATAGGAAATGTACATTAAGGTACTTTGTATACTCATTTTCAAGTCACTATTTGATGTGAGTGTCAACACTTTTGGTGAAGTATCCTTAGTTACTAGGTAACTTCAACAGTGAAGTAGGATCAAACTTTTTTTTTTATTTTTTATTTTTTGAACCCTATTTACTTCAACCCAAATTTAAGACTTGTTTCAAAAAAATAGTTTTTGGACAAACCATTCACTTCTCAACCATGTTTTATCACATTACTCACATAACTTCTCAAAAAAGCATTGTTTCAATTAAATATTAAAAAGTCAAGCACACATACTCTTATTTTACAAGAAATTGCTAACATCCTAAGTTAAACAATATATCATAAAAATAACCCAATTTTGTATTTATGCATCACAAAGCATTATAAAGTATAATCAATGTATGATCATAATTTCTTAAAAACTAAAAAAAAATCTCACCTAAAACCTTGTCCTTACACTTAAATCTTACATTGCCCTTAATGTAAAGTCAAATGTAACAGAAAATTATTTGAAACATAGATAAAAATAAAGAGTAAAGAAATCAAATATGATTTATTCTTAAGTTGTACCCTAAATAGCGTCTTCATTTAACATCGTTAGCTTGACGACATGCTTCCTCAATTTGCATAAATTGGATCTTCCAACTTCATTACCTCGACACTTTGCACTTAAAAAGTTTCATAAAAATGTTTGAGTCTATGATCATTCACTTTAAGTACCTTGTTCATCTTTAAACTCTTTATCTTAACTGCACTATGACCAAAAACATTAGTAATAACATAAGAACCAACCCATCGAGAGTGTAACTTACCTAGAAATAGTTTAAGCCTTAAATAATAGAGAACTTTTTATCCAATAATAGATTTCTTCCTCAAAATCTTTTGGTCATAAAAGGCCTTCATTTTCTTTATAAATTCTAGTGCTCTTATGTGCATCATTTCTTATCTCTTCAAGTTCTTGCAGTTGCAACTTTCTTTGTTCACCTAACTCTTCCATTTTCATGTTGTATTGTTTGATTGTCTAATAAGTTCTTTGTTTTAATTGCACTTGAAGATGACATGACTTACGATAGACTAATTGGTTGGGTGACATTCTTATTAGTGTTTTCTATGTTGTCTTCTAAGTCCACAATGCATTGTTTAGTTACAAACTCCAATTCATTCAAATTGGGTTAACTACTTTTTCAAGGATGGATTTGATCTCTCCATTAGACACTTTAGCTCGACCACTTGTTTGGGGGTGGTAGGCTGTGGTAATCTTATTTGTGACTTGATGCCTTCATAACAATGTCTCTATTGTCTTATTATAGAAATGGGTGTGTTTTCATTGATCATGGCCTTTAGTGTCCAAAACCTTGCAACAATGTTAATTTCACAAAATTTGCAACAACTTTAGAATTATCAGTCATAGTGGCTTTAGCTTTCATCCATTTTAAGACATAATTGATAGCCAAAAGAAACTAGGAATGGTTCTATGAAATTAATGCCCCAAACATAAAAAAATTTCAACAATCAAAATTGAGGTTTGTGGCATTTGATCTCAATGAGATATATTACCTGTCCATTGGTAATTCTCACAAAACTTACAAAACATATAAACATCCTTAAATAAAGATGCCAAAAAGTCTACAATCTAAAATCTTAAGAGCTATTCTTTTAGGTCCAAAATGACCCCTACAAGCATAAAAATGGTAAAAGGTTGGAATAGATAAAAATTCATTTTGAAGTATACACCTTCTTATTCCCTAATTAACACAAAATCTTTATAAATATAAGTCATTTCATACATAATATTTTACATCACTTTTACACTTATCCTTTTCAGCTCTAGAAAAGTTATTAGGGACTTTTTTACCAATTAAGTAATTAACAATGTATGCATACCAAGGTAAGGCCTTATCAAGAAAAAATAATTACTTATTAAGAAAAGATTTTTACAATGGTAACACATCCTCCTCGTGTACTAATATACTTAAATGATTTGCCATAGAGTTTTCTAGTCCGTTCTTATCTTTGATCTCTAAAGTAAACTCTTGCAATGATAAAATCCACTTAATGAGTCACAATTTTTCCTTCTTCTTTAAAAATAGATATTTGAGAGTTGCATGAAAAAATAAATTATCCTTTTAGTGCCAAATAAATAAGATTGAAATTTTTCTAAAGTAAAAACAGCAAATAAAAGTTCTTTTTTTGTTGTGTAATAATTGATTGGAGTTGTATTTAAAGTCCTTATGGCATAGTAAATGGCATGAGTGGCCTACCAACTTTTGGTCCCAAAATAACTTCCGTAGCATAATTGGTTACATCACATATAATCTTGAATGGCAACATCTAGTTTGGCAATTGTATTACCGATGTTGAGGTTAAAAGCTCATTTAACTTGTTAAATGCATTCTTACACTCCTCATCAAATTGAAATGACATATTATTTGTAACAACTTACACAAAGACAAAATTATTGTTGAAAAATCCTTAATAAATCTATGATAAAAACCTATATGGTTAAGAAAAGATTGGTCCACTTACACATTTGTGAGGTAAGGTAGATTAGAAATAATATTTATCTTAGACTTATCTACTTTAATTTCCCTAACTGAAATAATGTCCTAAAACTATATCTTGTTCAACTATAAAATGACATATTTCTCAATTTAGAACTAAGTTAGTTTTTAAACATCTCTTCAAGATTAGTGTAAGGTTATCTTAGCATCTATCAAATGAATTACCATAAATACTAAAGTCATCCACAAATACTTTTATGATGTTCTTTATATAGTAAGAAAATATACTAACCATAAATCTCTAAAATATGGCTAAAGCATTGCAAAGTCCAAATGACAACCAATGATAAGCAAACGTACTAAAGGGACACATGAAAGTCATTTTTGCTTGATCTTTTAATGCAATTACAATCTAATTATAACTAAAAAAGTCATCAAAAAAGTAATAATGAAAATGACTAACTAATCTTTCTAACATTTGATCAATAAAAAGAAAAGGGAAATGATCTTTGCAAATAGTAGAGTTCAATTTCCTATAGTCAATACATATTCTCCACCTTGTTTGTAAATGTCTAAGTACTAACTCATTGTTATCATTTAGAACCATTATGACACCATATTTCTTTAGGACCACTTGTACCAAACTCACTCACTTGTTATTTAAGATTGGATATATGATGCCAACATTAAAGAGCTTCAGAATCTCCTCTTTCACCACTTCCATCATTAGGATATTTAACCAATGTAAAGCTTCCATAGTTAGTTTGGCTCTTTCTTTTAATAATAGTCGATGCATGCACATGGAAGGACTTATCCCCTTAATGTTTGCAATTGTCTAATTAATCATAATCTCTTGCTCCCTTAGTACACAAATTACCTTTTCTTCTTACACATTTGTTAGATCCCTTACAATAATAACTAGTAGGTTTAGTCCCTTCCAAATATAGATACTTCAAATAAGTTGGTAGTGGCTTCAATTTTAATAAAAGAGCTTGCAAAATAGAAGGTAAAAGTTTATTGTGAGAAATAGGTAACTGAATAAAAGAAACCATATACCTATCTAGCATTATTGATAATGAATGCAATTCAATGATAGTCTTCTTCAACTCCTCTCTCAGCTTAACCTCTCTTTCCTTTTCTAATTGAAGATGTTTGACAATAGCCAATTCTAACTCTTTCTTACTTGTTAACTCAAAAAAATTATTTGATAAAAAATAACATTAGTGGTATAAAATAAGTGAATATCACTAAGGTATCTCATAGACTCATAAATATTGAACCAAATCTATTTACCATTAAACTCTATTGTCAAGGTGCCCTTATAAATGTTAATTATTATCTTAGCTATCTTCAAGAATGACCTTCCTAATAAAATAGGTGTAGGGTTAAAAGAAATATTATAATCCATATCATCTATGTAGAAATTAGCTAGAAACATTAACTTATCCATTTACACTAACACATCCTTAACTATCCCTTTAAGGTAGGCATTAGTATGATAAGTCAATTGTATAATAACATTAGTATTTTTTAAAGGTCCTAAATTTAAAGAAGTATAAATGGATTGTGACATTATATTGATAAAAGCTCTTAAATCTAATATAACTCTTTCAAATCTGATATGAACTATTTTATATGAGATGGTGAATATACCTAGATCTTTGCACTAGGGGAAGATTTTGTTAAAGAATTGTGGATACATTCTCCCTTACTATAATCTTCTCATCATCTCTTAGTCTCCACTTATTAGTGCATAATTATTTAAGAAATTCATGTACCTTGGTACATGTTTAATTGCATATAGTAGTGGTATGTTTACCTCTATCTTGCAAAATGTCTTAAGAATATCTTTCTCTTACTCCTCCTTCTTAGATTTGTGCATCTAATTGGAAAAGGAAGTAAGTTAGTTTTAATTTGAGTGGAATTCCTAGAAATTACCCTAGATAGAGAAATCTCTAACTCCTTCTCAATTTCCTCCTTAATAGCTACAACAAACATTTTTTTATGTGGTTTTTTTAGCTCTTTTTCACTTCTTAATAATATGGCACTAGCATTCTCTTTTAGATTTACTAGGGTTTGAGAAGGTAATTTTCTTAAACCCTAAGTGTCTAATCTACCTACTATGGTAGCTAGCTAACTCAATTGATTCTTTAAATTTTGTATACTTATCTTTGTCCCATATTAAAATTGCTAAGTGTGAGTTAAGAAAATTTTGAACATATCTTTAAATGATGTACTTAAACTAGACAAAGCATGTTTTCCATTAAAGAATTGGGCTTGGATGTTTCATTGTTAAACATATTCCACACACCTTAACTTGTTGCATGTTTTTCATAGCCATTTGTTGAACAATATAGGCAAGATTAGAAATCCATTGCCGAAAAGAAGATGTATTTATCTCATTCACTTATCTAATTGAGGTATATTGTCTTATCCCAAATTATTGGGAGTTTGCCACCATATTGGAGATCAAATTCCTTGTAGCAATATATAGTGTCTTATCCACCAAAACTCCTCCATTTGCTATGTCTATCATGCTCTTATTCATAGGGAGTAAACCTTCATAAAAGTATTGAATCAACAATTTATCACTTATCTAATGGTATGAATAACTTGCATACAACTTCTTGAATCTCTCTCAATAGTCATAAAGGGTCCCTCTATTGTACTAGCAAATACCACATATTTTCTTCCTTATATCCATAGCCCTAGAAGCTAGAAAATACTTTTCTAAGAATTGTCACTTGATCTCATTCCATATTATGATTGAACCTAACAATAGATAGTAAAGCCAATCCTTAGCATCATTGATTAAGGAGAATGGAAAAACTCTTAATTTTATCTGCTCTTTCATCACACTTGTTGGCTTCACACTTGAATAAACACATGGAATTCCTTTAAATGATAGTTGGGATCCTTACTTGTATGACCACAAAAAGTATATAACAAATGTATTAGTTCTAATTTAGGCTCAAAAGTTACAGCCAAATTAGGATATTTTATACAAAGGATGTAAATTAGAGTTAAAAGTAGCAAGCTTTTCAAAGTTCAATTATTTATAGCCATGTCTTCAAGTTTTGAATCATAAAATGAACTACTAAATATAAACTTGAGGGCTATGTTGATGCCAAGTGAGTTAAACATAGATTGCTTTTGGTTATGCCAAGCCTCTCTCCTCAACTTGTGTAAAGTTCTCTCAATTTTTAGATCAAAATTTAGTTACCAGAGTGAGATAATCAAGTCATAACCATAAATAAACATAAAATGAAACATGCAAAGATAACTAAAAAGAAAGTCTATGTCTAAAAACACAAAAAAAATTGCCAAAATCCTATCAAACAACTTTTTTAAGGCCCAATGAGGTAAGGCTAATGGCTTAACAACTATTTCTACTCAAAATGTCATTTCCTTTGAAAGAGTATATTCTTATCACTTAATCCAACCAAAAGTTTCTTAATAAATAGTACCACTGCAATTGAAAACACCAAAAATGCTTGAAAAGTATAAAACTTCACAAATGAGAGGGGAGATAATATTACAATCAACTTAATAAAACTATATAAAAAATAAAATAATTGATAAAAGATACTCCTTAGCAACAACACCAAATTTTGGTAGCTATCATTAAGACATAAAAAATTTATTACCTTACTCTTGATTATTCAACAATGGATAGTGTGAGAAAGGGTCGATTCCATGAGGAGTGCAATTAATTTACTACTAATTAATTAAAAATTGAAGTCATTAATGTAATTACGGAAAAATTTGAATTTTGATTTTGTAAAAAATAAAATAAATAAACCTATCAAATAAAATAAATTATAGAAAAATCAAATACTAAAAGTCAAGTTCTAGGTTCAGTTGCAACTATGATGTACAATGATTTTAATTACCTATAATGTTATCTCAATTCTAATGAAATTATCAATCTTAAATAATAACAAGTTTTATTACCTAAATTTTTCATTAAATATTCACTAAACAAAATAACCTCTTTACGTAGACTTTGACCATAATACCCTTAGAATAAGCTCTTTAGAGTAATATACCAGTATTGTTAAGTACTATGGAAATAGGTTGATATAAGCAATAATCACATAACCTTGAATCATTTAACTTGCATTAAGTTATTTATAACAATTAGATGAAAACTTGTCAATAATCCCACATCGTTATTCACTACTTGGTGACTAGGAAAAGGGTAAAATAGATAATAATTCCTGAATCTAGCAATTGATATTTGTTTAATCAATTTAATAGGTTAAACCAAATTAATTGATCAAATAATCATTGAACCATTAAATTAGAATAACCCAAACAATTCTATAAGAATAGAGAACAACATACTAAAACAATACCGTTAAAATATTAAAAGTTTTGAAATCCCTTAAAATTATTGAAGAGCTTAATTACACATATTAAAAAATGAATTCCTTCTAGAGTAATTGTTTTATTCTTTGTTTGTCTTTGCCATCTTTTTTCTCTCAAAAGATGGTTATTTATATCGTAAGAAAGTACATAACAACCATCAATAAACCCTACAAACTCTAAAAAAATTGCCAAAAATCTTGAAGATGTCCTGATCTCGTTTCCTTAATCTTCAAAAATTTTTGTATTGGCTTTCAAGTTAATTTTGAACTAGATACTACTAGAATTAGGGTCTGACTTCTTCATGAAGTTGTAGTCCTCCTCTCCAACATTCAAACACATCAAATCTTACCCAAGAAAAAATTCTAAAACCCAAGTTATGAGTTAAAACTGAGACTAACTCAATATAGCCCATGATAAATTCTACGGTGACTTCTCCACTATTTTTGAATCATTAAACAATTGATTTGGGCTTGAGTCTCTTCCTAACAATTATAGGCCTGAATGTTTACCTTAATTTAGGCTTTAAAATCACTTGATTTGGATGTTTGGAACTTAAATATGCTTATATAGATACACAATGCTTGGATAGGAATCCTACTCCAATTAGGATAGAACTTTAATTTTTTACTCTATCTTTGAAGTAATGTCTTAAGAACGAAATGAACTCAGATTTGGACTCTTGACCTTAATTTGGAACATTTGAGATGGCTATTACAACTTCATCAAAAAAAAAATTTTCTTGTCTCGACCTTTTTATTAGTAAAAAATCCAAAATAAGCAATAAAAATCAGAACAATAAATGCTAGAATTTTTCTACTAAAAACATATATTCTTAAAACTTCCCTAAATAGACCTAAGTATGAAAACATACTCTAATCAACTCAAATAAGTATAAAATTGATTAAAAATAAGTGTAAAAGAGAATAAATATAATAAATTCTCACTCATTAGTTACCCACAAAAATGATTAAAATTGTCGAACAAATAACAGAAAGACAAGATTTAATGGACTATATAGAATTTCAGGTATTGTTGAGATGACATGTAACTTTGTACCCAAGGAACTAGTATGAGTTACGGTATAGGATTATGATCTATGTAAATGTACTATATTTGTCTAAAAAAGATGCCTTATGATAATTGCTTTGAATGTACACAAAATAATGCAAGTTCTAATGGATTAAGTTGGGACACTGCAAAAAGATTCAAATGTTAGGTTATTGGCCAAGTTTGACAAAACTTGAAAAGAAAATTAAGAACTTGACAAATGCTATTGTTTTCAAGTAATCATTTTTACTACTAGTAGTAGAGCATTGTTATGTCTAATGTCATTAAACATTTCTTCCATTAGTTTATACAATGGTGTGTAAGATGTTGGTGTAGTGAGCACTTATAACTAGATAAAATATTTCTTTAAGAGATTATGCAACAAGATTAAGGATTCCAATCTTGGAAGGGGGAAGTTCACTAAGGAAAATGAGAAGATTATCAATAATTGTGTGAATTTTTTTTTTATTGTAATTTGTTATGTTATGTGCTTTTGTAAGTAATAATAGGAATGAACATCATTAAGTTAGATTAAGTCTTTTTTTTTTTAGCTATTTTACTTTCAATCATGCCCTCTTGATAAGGAGAATGGGTGTGAAGAAAACGCACTAGTTTATTGGACAAAATAGATGGTGAGAAGGCAAGTGAAAATTGAGGAGCATGCAAAAATTAACTCATCCCTAGTACAGTGAATTTCCATATTATCACAAAAGACTTTTTTTTTTTTTAATGTAATACTAGAAGTTTATTTGGAATATATTACACTTACTCTTGATTTTTATTTTAGTTTGTCCTATCATCATTTGCAACATGTGAAGTGATTAATAAAAGTAGTAGAATCAATAATGAGGTTAACGACTTTGATGGTCATACTTATGATTCATGACATAATATTGGAGTGAAATAAGTGACTCTATAAATAACTATCATGAAATTGTTGTTTAGCAGGTTCCAAGGGATTTGCCAAGTGAGGGAAAAATTTTGTTGGAAAAGATGAAGACCTTATTTGACAAATAGGAATACAAAGCAAAAAACATCAAATAAGACAAAGACAAACAAGACATGACTATAGGATAAAGTTTGCATGACTTTATGGTGGCTAACACAAAAGTCACTACTATAGTAGACCACAATTTAAGTAAGTAACAACTATAAGAACAAATACATTTTTTATGGTTTTATGGTGCATTTGATTCTATAGTTTCATAAAATTTGTCATTGAGGTTAATATTTATTGATTAATCTAATATTTATTTTAATGACAATTTGGTCAAAATTTTAATTGTTTTAAAGGAGCAACAAGGTGTCACCCTCTATGGAGAACAAAAGGAAATATTGGTAAAAGAATGCACTAATGACACGTTAGATACATCACATTTTTTAGGTATTATGAGTTTAGAAATTCATCATGACAAAATTAGTGATGAAGAAGCCCTTAAAAACATGTGTGGATAAGTAATTTCTGATGACACTAATGTTTAGGAAAAAAATGATTTGATAAAGTTATACTCCAAGTGAGTATAAAAAATACCCAGAACATAATTTATTACAGGGATATGCATAAAATTAGTTTTAAATTTTTATGAATTTTTATAATTGAGCTCTCAATCTTTCTTGCATTTACATTTGAGTCTTATGTCCTTTAAATTTATTTCCAATCTTTTTTTTTTATATAGAAAAGCAATTAAGTCATTCATGATTTTTAATAGTTTTGATAACTTTTCATCTAAAAAGGACCGATTTGAAAGAAATTTAAAAGGTTTTGAACTCAAATGAAAATGAAAAAATTTTTATGACCTAATTGTAAAAATTTATAAAATTTTAAGATTAATTTTTTTTATATCTCATTTATTATTTGCATAGTATTAATTGAAGCTAAATATAGGAAAAAGCATTTATTTTAGATGTTTAAAGGTACAAAAAAAAGTGTCACCCTTTATGGAGAACAAAAGGAAATATTAGTGAATGTGTTGGTGAGATTTTAGACACATCACATCTTATGCGTATTACAAGTTTAGAAATTGATCACGACAAAATTAGTGGTGAAAAAGTCTATAAAAGCATGTGTGGATAAGTAACTTCTGATGATATTGAAGTTTAGGAAAAAGATGGTTTGATAAAGGCATACTCTAAGTAAGCAAAAAGAATGCCTTAAACATAATTTATTATGGGGATATGCATAAAATTAGTTTTGAATTTTTATGAATTTTTATAATTAAGCCAAGATCTTTTTGCATTTACATTTGAGTTCTATGTCTTTTAAATTCATTTCCAATTAATTATTTTTAATAAAAAGAAGTTAAGTCATTCATAATTTTTGTTTATTTAATTTACAATTTTTAATAGTTTTGATCACTTTTCATCCAAAGAGGACCGATTTTAAAGAAATTTAAAAGGTATAGAACTCAAATGAAAATGTAAAAATATTTCTAACCTAATTGTAAAAATTTATAAAAGTTTAGGATTAATTTTTTGTATATCCCATTTATTATTTGTGTAGTGTTAATTGAAGTTAAATATAAGAAAAAAACATTTACTTTTAATATTTGAAGGTACAAAAAAAGGTGACACCGTTTATGAAGAACAAAAGGAAATATTAGCAAAAGAATACACTAATGACATGTTAGACACATTACATCTTATGGGTACTATGAGTTTAGAAATTGATCACTCCAAAATTAGTGGTGAAGGAGCCTATAAAAGCATGTGTGAATAAGAAACTTCTAATCACATTGATATTTAGGACAGAGATGGTTTGATGAAGGCATACTCTAAGTGAGTACAAAAAATACCTTGAACATAATTTCTTATGGGGATATGCAAAAAATTAGTTTAGAATTTTTATGAATTTTTATAATTGAGCCAAAATCTTTTTGCATTTAAATTTGAGTCTTATGTCTTTTAACTTTGTTTCCAATCAAATTTTTTTAATGAAAAATAGCTAAGTCATTCGTGATTTTCGTTTATTCAATGTACAATTTTTAATAGTTTTGATCATTTTTTGTCCAAAAAGGACCAATTTGAAAGAAATTTAAAAGGTATAGAACTCAAATGCAAATGTAAAAATATTTAAGATTTAATTGTAAATATTTATAAAAGTTTAGGATTAATTTTTTTATATCCTATTTATTATATGTATAACATTAATTGAAGTTAAATATAGGAAAAAATATTTATTTTTAATGTTTAAAGGTACAAAAAATAGTGTCACCCTCTTTGAAGAACAAAAGGAAATATTAGTAAAAGAATGCATCAGTGACATGTTAGACACAACACATCTTATGGGTACTATGAGTTTAGAAATTGATCATGACAAAATTAGTGGTGACGGAGCTCATAAAAGCATGTGTAGATAAGTAACTTCTGATGACACTAATGTTTTGGATAAAGACAGGTTTGATAAAGCCATACTCCAAGTGAGGATAAAAAATACGTTGAATATAATTTATTATGCGGATATGCGTAGAATTAGTTTTAAATTTATATGAATTTTAACTATGAAGCCCTCAATCTTTTTGCATTTACATTTGAGTCCTATATCTTTTAAATTTGTTTCCAATCAATTTTTTTAATCAAAAGAAGTTAAGTCATTCATGATTTTTGTTTATTCAAAGTACAATTTTTAATAGTTTTGGTCATTTTTCATCCAAAAAGGACTAATTTGAAAGAAATTTAAAAGGTATAAAACTTAAATGAAAATGTAAAAATATTTATGATCTAAGTGTAAAATTTTTTAAAAGTTTAGGATTAGTTTTTTGTATATTCCATTTATTATTTGTGTAGAGTTAATTAAAGCTAAATATAGGAAAAAAAATATTTATTTTAAATGTTTGCAAGATACAAAAAATGGTGTCCCTCTTTGTGCAGAATGAAAGGAAATAAAAGTGAGAGAATGTATTGGTAACATGTTAAATACATCATATCTTATAGGTAATGTGAATTTAGAAACTGATCACTACAAAATTAATGGTGAAGGAGCGCATAAAAGCATGTGTTGATAAGTAACTTTTGATGACATAGATGTTTAGGACAAAGATGGTTTGATAAAGGCATAATCCAAGTGGGTATAAAAAATACCTTGAACTTAATTTATTACGGGGATATGCATAAAATTAGTGTTAAATTTTTATCAATTTTTACTATTGAGTTCTCAATATTTTTGCATATAAATTTAAGTCCTATGTCTCTTAAATTCATTTCCAATTATTTTTTTTTAACCAAAAGAACCTAAGTCATTCATGATTTTCATTTATTCAATCTACAATTCTTACTAGTTTTGATCACTTTTCATCTAAAAGGGATTGATTTGAAAGAAATTTAAAATTTATTTAAATTGAATGAAAATGTAAAACTTTTTATGACCACTTTGTAATTATTTATAAAAGATTAGGATTAATTATTTGTATATCCCATTTATTATTTGTGTTGTATTGATTGAAGCTAAATAGGAAAAAGCATTTATTTTTAATGTTTCCTAGGTACAAAATAAGGTGCTCCCCTTTATGGAGAACAAAAGGAAATATTAGTGAGAGAATACACTAGTGACATGTTAAATACATCACATCTTATGGGTACTATGAGTTTAGAAATTGATCACGACAAAATTAGTGGTGAAGGAGCCCATAAAAAATTGTGTGGATAACTAACTTCTGATGACACTAATGTTTAGAACAGAGATGGTTTGATAAAAGCATACTACAAGTGAGCCAAAAAAATATCTTGACAATAATTTATTATGACGATATGCATAAAATTAGTTTTAAATTTTCAAATTTTTATGATTAAGCCCTTAATCTTTTTGCATTTACATTTGAGTCTATGTGTTTTAAATTAGCTTCCAATCAACTTTTTTCAATGAAGAGTAGCTAGGTCATTCATGATTTCTATATATTTACTGTACAATTTTTAATAGTTTTGATTACTTTTTGTTTAAAAAGGTCTAATTTGACAAAAATTTAAGAGGTATAAAACTAAAAAAAAATGTAAAAATATTTATGACCCAATTGTAAAAATTTATAAAAGTTTAGGATTAGTTTTTGGTATATTCCATTTATTATTTGTGTAGTGTTAATTAAAGCTAAATATAGGAAAAAGCATTTATTTTTAATGTTTGTAAGGTATAAAAAAAGGTTTTCCCCTTTATGCAGAATAAAAAGAAATATTAGTGAAAAAATGCAGAGATGGATTAATTAAGACGTACTCTAAGTCAATATAAAAAATACTTTGAACATAATTTATTATGAGGATATATATAAAATTAGTTTTTAATTTTTCTGAATTTTTATAATTAAGCTATCAATCTTTTTACATTTATATTTGAGTCCTATATTTTTTAATTCGTTTTTGCTAATTTTTTTTTTAAAGAAAAGCAACTAAGTCATTCATGATTTTTGTTTATTCAATTTACAAGTTTTAACAATTTTGATCACTTTTCATCCAAAAAAGACCAATTTGAAAGAATTCTAAGATGTATAGAACTAAAATGACAATGTAAAAATATTTATGACCTAACAGTTAAAATTTATAAAAGTTTAGGATTAATTTTTTGTATATCCCATTTATTATTTATTTAACGTTAATTGAAGTTAAAGATAGGAAAAGACATTTATATTTAACGTTTGCAAGGTACAAAAAAATGTTTTCCTCTTTATGCAGAACAAAAGGAAACATTAGTAAGGTAATGCATAGGTAATATGTTGGACACAACTTATCTTATGGGTACTGTGAGTTTAGAAATTGATCACAACAAAATTAGGAGTGAAGGAGGTCATAAAAACATGTGTAGGTATGTAACTTCTAATGACATTGATATTTAGGACAGAGTTGTTTTGAATAAGGCATACTCTAAGTGAGTATAAAAAATACCTTGAACATAATTTATTACAATGATATGTATCAAATTAGTTTTAAATTTTTTTGAATTTTTATAATTGAGTGCTCAATCTTTTTGCATTTACATTTGAGTCCTATGTCTTCAATATTTATTTCCAATCAAATTTTTTTAATGAAAAGCAATTAGGTCATTTATGATTTTTGGTTATTCAATGTACAATTTTTAATAGTTTTGATCACTTTTCATCCAAAAAGGAATGATTTGACAGAAATTTAAGAGGTATAGAACTCAAATGAAAATGTAAAAATATTTATGAGCTAATTGCAAAAATTTATAAAACTTTGAGATTAATTCTTTTATATCCCATTTATTATTTAGGTAGCATTAATTAAAGCTAGATATATAAAAAAATTATTTTAATGTTTGCAAGGTATGAAAATGGGTGTCACCCTTTATGGCGAGCAAAAGAAAATATTAACAAGAGAATGCACAAGTGACTTGTTTGACACATCACATCTTATGGATACTGTGAGTTTAGAAATTGATCACAATAAAATTAGTGGTGAAGGAACCATATAAACATGTGTGGATACATAACTTCTAATGAGATTGATGTTTAGGATAAAGATAGTTTGATAAACGTATGCTCTAAGTGAGTATAAAATATACATTGAACATAATTTATTATGTGAATATTCATAAAATTAGTTTTAAATTATTATTAATTTTTATAATTGAGCCCTTAATCTTTTTGCATTTACATTTAAGTCCTATGTCTTTTAAATATGTTTCCAATCAATTTTTTTAAATGAAAAATAGATAGGTCATTCATGATTTTCGTTTATTTAATGAACAATTTTTAATAGTTTTGATTACTTTTCATCCAAATAGGATTAATTTGACAAAAATTTAAGAGGTATAAAACTCAAATGAAAATGTAAAAATATCTATGACCTAATTGTAAAAATTTATAAAAGTTTAAGATTAGATTTTTGTATATCTCATTTATTATTTGTATAGTGTTAATTAAAGCTAAATATAAGAAAAAAACATTTATTTTTAATATTGGCAAGGTACAAAAAAAGGTGTCCTCCCTTTATGCAGAATAAAAAGAAATTTTAGTGAGAGAATGCATTAGTGAAATATTAGACACATCACATTATGTGGGTACTATGAGTTTAGAAATTAATCATGACAAAATTAATGGTAAAGGAGCCCATAAAAGCTTGTGTGCATAACTAACTTCTGATGGCATTGATAATTAGGACAGAGAAGGTTTGATAAAAGCATACTCTAAAAGAGTATAAAAAATATCTTGAATATAATTTATTATAGGGATAAGTGTAAAATTAGTTTTAAATTTTTTTGAATTTTTATAATTAAACCCTTAATCTTTTTGCATTTACATTTGAGTTCTATGTCTTTTCAATTTGTTTTTGATCAATTTTTTTCACAAAAAAGCAACTAAGTCATTCACGATTTTCATTTATTCAGTTAACTAATGACACTGATGTTTAGGACAAAGAAGGTTTGATAAAGGCATATTCCGAGTGGGTATAAAAAATATCTTGAACATAATTTATAATGGGGATTTGCATAAAATTAGTTTTAAAATTTTTTGAATTTTTATAATTAAGCCCTTAATTATTTTGCATTTACATTTAAGTCCTATGACTTTTGAATTCATTTTCGACAAATTTTTTTCCCAAAAAAGCAACTAAGTTATTCATGATTTTCATTTATTCAATGTACAATTTTTAATATTTTTGATCACGTTTTGTCCAAAAAGGATTAAGTTGAAGGAAATTTAAAAGGCATAAAACTTAAATGCAAATGTGAAAATATTTATAAGCTAATTGTAAAAATTTATAAAACTTTGCAATTAATATTTTGTATATCCCATTTCTTATTAAGGTAATGATAATTAAAGGTAAATATAAGAAAAAAAAATTATTTTTAATGTTTGCAAGGTACGAAAAAGTATGTCACCCTCTATGGCGAACAAAAGAAAATATGAGAAAGAGAATGCATGGGTGACTTGTTAAACACATCACATCTTATGAGTATAGTGAGTTTAGAAACTAATCACAACAAAATTCTTAATGAAGGAGCCCATAAAAAGTTGTTTGGATAACTAACTTCTGGTGACACTGATGTTTAGGACAAAGATCATTTGATAAAGGCATACACCAAGAGAGTGTAAAAAATGCATTGGATATGATTTATTATGGGGATATACATAACATTAGTTTTAAATTTTTCTTAATTTTTATACTTAACCCCTCAATCTTTTTGCATATACATTTGAGTTCTACATATTTTAAATTCATTTCCAATCAATTTTTTTAATGAAAAATTGCTAGCTCATTCATGATTTTTGTTTGTTCGATGTATAATTTTTAATACTTTTGATCACTTTTCGTCTATAAAGGACTGATTTGATAGAAATTTAAAAGGTACAAAACTTAAAAGAAAATGTTAAAATATTTTTGACCTAATTGTAAAAATTTATAAAAGTTTAGGAATAGTTTTTTGTATATCCCATTTATTATTTGTATAGTGTTACTTGAAGTTAAATATAGGAAAAGATATTTATTTTTAATATTTGCAAGGTACAAAAAAGGTGTCTCCCTTTATATAGAATAAAGAAAATATTAATGAGAGAATGCACTAGTGACATGTTAAACACATCTTATCTTATGGGTACTATAAGTTTATAAACTGATCATAATCAAATTATTGGTAAAGGAGGCCCTAAAAGCATGTGTCAATAACTAACATCTAATGATAGTGATGTTTAGAATAGAGATGGTTTGATAAAAGTATACTCTAAGTGAGTATAAAAATATCTTAAACATAATTTATTATGGGGATATGCATAAAATTAGTTTTTAATTTTTCTCAATTTTATAATTGAGTCCTCAATCTTTTTGCATTTACATTTGAGTCTTATGCCTTTTAAATTTGTTTTTGATCAATTTTTTGTAAAGAAAAGCAACTAAGTCATTCATGACTTTTGTTTATTCAATGTACAATTTTTAATAATATTGATCACATTTCACCCAAAAAGGACCAATTTGAAAGAAATTTAAGAGGTATAGAACTCAAATGAAAATACAAAAATATTTATGACCCAGTTGTAAAACTTTACAAAAATATAAGATTAGTTTTTTGTATATCCTAGTTATTATTTATGTAGTGTTAATTAAAGCTAAATAAAAGAAAAGGCATTTATTTTTAATGTTTGCAAGGTACAAAAAATGGTGTCCTCCATTACTCCAAACAAAAGGAAATTTCAACAAGAGAATGCATAGGTGACATGTTAGACACATTCCATCTTATGAATGCTGTTAGTTTAGAAATTGATCACGACAAAATTAATGGTGAAAGAGCCCATAAAAGTAACTTTTAATGACACTGATATTTAGGATATAAATGGTTTGATAAAGGCATACTCCAAGTGAGTATAAAAAATACCTTAAACATAATTTATTAAAGGGTTATGCATAAAATTAGTTTTAAATTTTTTTGAATTTTTGTAATTGAGCCTCCAATCTTTTTGCATTTACATTTAAGTCCTATATCTTTTAATTTGATTCCAATAAACATTTTTTTCATGAGAAGTAGTTAGGCCATTCATAATTTTCATTTGTTTAATGTACAATTTTTAATAGTTTTGATCATTTTTTATCCAAAAGGGATTGATTTGAAAGAAATTTAAAAGGTAAGGTACTTAAATGAAATTGTAAAAATATTTATGACCTAATTATAAAAATTTATAAAACATTAGGATTAATTTTTTGCATATCCCATTTATTATTTGGTTATTGTCAATTAAAGCTAAATATAGGAAAAAACATTTATTTTTAATTTTTGCAAGATATGAAAAAGGGTGTCATCTTCTATGGAGAACAAAAAAAAATATTAGTAAGAGAATCCATAAGTGACATGTTAGATATATCACATCTTATGGGTACTATGACTTTAGAAACTAATTACAACAAAATTCGTAGTGAAAGAGCCCATAAAAGCACGTGTGGATAACTAACTTCTGATGACACTAACATTTAGGACAGAGATGGTTTAATAAAAGTATACTTCAAGTATAAAAAATACCTTGAACATAATTTATTATGGGGATATACATAAAATTAGTTTTAAATTTTTTTGAATTTTGATAATTGAGCCATCAATCTTTTTACATTTACATTTGAGTCCTATGTCTTTTAAATTCTTTTCCAATCTTTTTTTTTTAAAGAAAAGTAGTTAGGCCATTCATGATATTTATCTATTCAATTGACAATTTAATAGTTATGATTACTTTTCATTTAAAAAGGATTGATTCGACAAAAATTTAAGAAGTATAAAACTCAAACAAAAGGTAAAAATATTTATGCCTAATTGTAAAAATTTATAAATGTTTAGGATTAGTTTTTTGTATATCTCATTTATTATTTGTGTAATGTTAATTAAAGCTAAATATAAGAAAAAAATTTATTTTTAATGTTTGTATGGTATGAAGAAAGGTGTCATCCTCTATGGAGAACAAAAAAAAATATTAGCAAGAAAATGCACGGGTGACATGTTAGACATATCACATCTTATAGGTACTGTGAGTTTAGAAACTGATCATGACAAAATTTATGGTAAAGGAGCTCATATAAGCATATGTGGATAACTAACTTCTGATCATACTGATGTTTAGGATAGAGATGGTTTGATAAAGGCATACTCCAAGTGAGAATAAAAAATGCCTTGAACATAATTTATTATAAGGATATGTATAAAATTAGTTTTAATTTTTTTTTTGAATTTTTATAATTAAGCCACCAATCTTTTTACATTTACATTTGAGTCCTATGTCTTTTAAATTCATTTCCAATCAATTTTTTTAATGAAAAGCAGCTAACCATTCATGATTTCTAATTATTCAATTGATAATTTTACTAGTTATGATCACTTTTTGTCCCAAAAAAACTAATTTGATAAAAATTTAAAAAGTATAGAACTCAAACAAAAATGTAAAAATATTTATGTCTAAATGTAAATATTTATAAAAGATTAGGATTAGTTTTTGTATATCACATTTATTATTTATGTAACATTAATTAAAGCTAAATATATACAATTTGTAAAAATATTTATAAAACTTTAGAATTAATTTTTTGTATATCTAATTTGTTATTTGTGTAACGTTAATTAATGGTAAATATAAAAAAATGTTTATTTTTAATATTTGCATGGTATGAAAAAGGGTGTCATCCTCTATGGAAAACAAAAGAAAATATTAGCAAGAGAATGCACAAGTGACATGTTAGACACATCACATCTTATGGTTATTGTGAGTTTAGAAATTAATTACAACAAAATTCTTGGTGAAAGAGCCCATAAAAGCACGTGTAGATAACTAACTTCTGATGATACTAACATTTATGATAAAGATGGTTTGATAACGGCATACTTCGAGTAAGAATAAAAAATACCTTAAATATAATTTATTATGAGGATATGTATAAAATTAGTTTTAAATTTTTTGAATTTTTATAATTGAGCCATCAATTTTTTTGCATTTACATTTAAGTCTTATGTCTTTTAAATTCATTTCCAATCAATTTTTTTTTTAAGAAAAGTAGTTAGGCCATTCATGATTTTTGTCTATTCAATTGACAATTTAATAGTTATGATCACTTTTTGTCCAAAAAAGGTTGATTTGATAGAAATTTAAGAAGTATAGAACTTAAACAAAAGGTAAAAATATTTATGCCTAATTGTAAAAATTTGTAAATGTTTAGGATTGGTTTTTTGTATATCCCATTTATTATTTGTATAACGCTAATTAAAGCTAAATATAAGAAAAAAAATTATTTTTAATGTTTGCATGGTACAAAAAAAGGTGTCATCCTCTATGGAGAACAAAAGAAAATATTAGCAAGAAAATGCACGGGTGATGTGTTAGACATATCACATCTTAAGGGTACTATGAGTTTGGAAACTAATCATGATAAAAACTATGGTAAAAGAGCCCATAAAAGCATATTTGGATAACTAACTTCTAATAACACTGATTTTTAGGATTGAGATGGTTTGATAAAGGCATACTCCAAGTGAGTATAAACAATACCTCGAACATAATTTATTATAAGGATATGAATAAAATTAGCTTTAATTTTTTTGATTTTTTATAATTGAGCCACCAATCTTTTTGCATTTACATTTGAGTCCTACATCTTTTAAATTTGTTTCCAATCAATTCTTTTTAATTATTCAATTGATAATTTTACTAATTGTGATCACTTTTTGTCCAAAAAAAGACTAATTTGATAGAAATTTAAGAGGTATAGAACTCAAATAAAAATGTAAAAATAATTATGTCTAATTGTAAAAATTTATAAAAGATTAGGATTAGTTTTTGTATATCACATTTATTATTTATGTAATGTTAATTAAAGCTAAATATAAGAAAAAAATATTTATTTTTAATTTTTTCAAGCTATGAAAAAGGGTGTCATCTTTGTATGGAGAACAAAAAAAAAAAATATTAGTATGAGAATGCACAAGTGACATGTTAGATATATCACATCTTATAGGTACTGTGAGTTTAGAAACTATTCACGACAAAATTAATGGTGAAAGGGTTTATAATAGTTTGTGCAGATAATTAACTTTTAATAACATTGACATTTAGTACAGAGAAGGTTTGATAAAGGCATCCTGCAAGTGAGCATAAAAAATTCCTTAAACTTAATTTATTATGAGGATATGCATAAAATTAGTTTTAAACTTTTCTAAACTTTTATAATTGAGCCATTAATCTTTTTGTATTTACATTTGAGTCCTAAGTTTTTTAATTTTGTTTCCAATCATTTTTTTAATGAAAAGTAGCTACATCATTCCTGATTTTCATTTATTCAATGTTGAATTTTTAATAATTTTGATCTAAAAAGGACTAATTTGATAGAAATTTAAGAGGTATAGAACTCAAATGAAAATGTAAAAATATTTATGATCTAATTGTAAACTTTATAAAAGTTTAGGATTAGTTTTTTTTGTATATCTCATTTATTATTTGTGTAATGTTAATTGAAATTAAATATAGAAAAAAGCATTTATTTCTAATGTTTGCAAGGTACAAAAAAAGGTGTCCCCCTTTATGTGGAACAATAGGAAATATTAGCAAGAGAATGCATTGGTGACATGCTAGACACATCATATCTTATGGAATAACTAATTTTTGCTGACACTGACATTTAGGATAGTGTTGGTTTGATAAAATTATACTCCAAGTGAATATAAAAAATACCTTGAATATAATTTAGTATGGAAATATACATAAAATTAGTTTAAAATTTTTCTAAATTTTTTTAATTGAGCCCTTAATCTTTTTCCATTTTCATTTAAATCCTATGTCTTTGAAATTCATTTTTAATCAATTTTATTTATAGATAAGCAACTAAGTCATTCATGGTTTTTATTTATTGAATGTACAATTTTTAATAGTTTTGATCACTTTTGGTCCAAAAAGGACCAATCTAAAAGAAATTTAAAAAGTATAGAATTCAAATGAAATTATAAAAATACTTATGTCTAAATCTAAAAATTTATAAAATTTTAGAATTAATTTTTTGTATATCCAATTTGTTATTTGTGTGGCATTAATTAAAGGTAAATATAAAAAAAACATTTATTTTTAATATTTTCATGGTATGAAAAAGGTCTCATCCTTTATGGAGAACAAAAGGAAATATTAGTAAGAGAATGCACAAGTGACATGTTAGATACATCACATTTTATGGATACTATGAGTTTAGAAACTAATTACAACAAAATTTATGGTGAAAGAGCCCATAAAAGTATATATGGATAACTAACTTCTGATGACACTAACATTTAGGACAGAGATGGTTTGATAAAGGCATACTTCAAGTAAGTATTAAAAATACCTTGAATATAATTTATTATGGGAATATGTATAAAATTAGTTTTAATTTTTTTTGAATTTTTATAATTGAGCCATCAACGTTTTTGCATTTACATTTAAGTCCTATGTCTTTTAAATTCGTTTCCAATCAATTTTTTTTAATGAAAAGTAGTTATGCCATTCATGATTTCTATCTATTTGATTGATAACTTAATAGTTATGATCACTTTTTATCCAAAAAAGACTAATTTGATAGAAATTTAAGAAGTATAGATCTCAAACAAAAGGTAAAAATATTTATGTCTAATTGTAAGAATTTATAAATGTTTAGGATTAGTTTTTTTGTATATCCTATTTATTATTTGTGTAACATTAATTAAAGCTAAATATTAAAATAAATTATTTTTAATGATTGCATGATACAAAAAAAGGTGTCATCCTCTATGAAGAACAAAAGAAAATATTAGCAAGAAAATGCATGGGTGACATGTTAGACATATCACATCTTATAGGTACTATGAGTTTAGAAACTAATCACGACAAAATTCATGGTAAAGGAGCCCATAAAAGCATATGTGGATAACTAACTTCTGATAACGTTGATGTTTAGGACAAAGATAGTTTGATAAAGGTATACTCTAAGTGAGTATGAAAAATACTTTAAACATAATTTATTATAGGGATATATATAAAATTAGTTTTAAATTTTTTTGAATTTTTATAATTCAACCATCAATCTTTTTGTATTTACATTTGATTCCTATGTCTTTTCAATTTGTTTCCAATCAATTCTTCTTTATGAAAAAGCAACTAGGTCATTCATGATTTCCATTTATTCAATTGACAATTTTTAATAGTTATGATCACTTTTTGTCAAAAAAAAAAAAAGATTGATTTGACATAAATTTAAGAGGTTTAGAACTCAAATGAAAATGTAAAAATATTTATAACTTGATTGTAAAAATTTATAAAAATTTAGGATTAGTTTTTTGTACATCTCATTTATTTATTTGTATCGTGTTAATTGATGCTAAATATAGGAAAAAGAATTTATTTTTAATGTTTGCAAGTTACAAAAAAAGGTATCCTCCTTTATGCAGAAAAAATGAAATATTAGTGAGATAATGCACTAATGACATGTTAGACACATCACATCTTATGGGTACTGTGAGTTTAGAAACTGATCACAACAAAATTAGTAGTAAAATAGCCCATAAAAGCATGTGTATATAACTAACTTTTGATGACTTTAACGTGTAGAATAGAGATGGTTTGATAAAGACATACTCTAAGTGAGCATAAAAAGTATTTTTAACATAATTTATTATAGGAATATGAATAAAATTAGTTTTAAATTTTTCTTAACTTTTTTAATTGTGCCCTCAATCTTTTTGCATTTACATTTGAGACCTATGCCTTTTAGATTCATTTCCAATCAATTTTTTTATCAAAAAGTAGCTAAGTTATTCATGATTTTTGTTTATTCACTATACTATTTTTAATAGTTTTGATCACTCTTCATCCAAAAAGGACCAATCTAAAAGAAATTTAAAAGTTATAGAACTCAAATGAAATTGTAAAAATATTTATGATCTAATTGTAAAAATTTATAAAATTTTAGAATTAATTTTTTGTATAGCCAATTTTATTATTTATGTAATGTTAATTAAAGGTAAATATAAGAAAATCCATTTATTTTTATTGTTTGCATGGTATGAAAAAGAGTGCCACCCACTATGGAGAACAAAAGAAAATATTAGCAAGAGAATACACAGGTGACATGTTAGACATATCGCATCTTATGGGTACTATGAATTTAGAAATTGCTCGCGACAAAATTAGTGGTGAAAAAGCACACAAAAGCATGTGTGGATAAGTAACTTTTGATGACACTGATGTTTAGGACAAATATAGTTTGATAAAGGCATACTCTAAGTGAGTACAAAAAATACCTTAAACATAATTTATTATGGGGATAGGTATAAAATTAGTCTTAAATTTTTTATGAATTTTTATTATTGAGCCCCAATCAATTTTTATTTTCATTTAAGCCCTATGTCTTTTAAATTTGTTTCCAATCAATTTTTTTTAATGAAAAGTTGCTAAGTCATTCATGATTTTCATTTATTCAATGTACAATTTTCAATAGTTTTGATCACTTTTCATTCAAAAATGACTGATATGAGAGAAATTTAAGAGGTATAGAACTTAAATGAAAATGTAAAAATATTTATGACCTAGTTGTAAAAATTTATAAAAGTTAAGGATTAGTTTTTTTGTATATCCCATTTACTATTTTGTGTAGAGTTAATTGGAACTAAATATAGGAAAGAGTATTTATTTTTAATGTTTAAGGGTACAAAAGGTGAACAAAATATTAGTAAGAGAATATACTGGTGACATGTTAGACACATTACATCTTATGAATATTGTGAGTTTAAAAACTGATCATGACAAAATTAATGATGCAGGAGCCCATAAAAGCATGTGTGGATAAATAACTTCTGTTAACATTGAGGTCTATGGGTACTATGAGTTTAGAAACTAATTACAACAAAATTAGTGTGAATAAGCCCAATAAAGCATGTGTGGATAACTAACTACTGATGACACTAGCATTTAAGACAAAGATGGATTGATAAAGGCATACTCAAAGTAAGCTGAAAATATACCTTGAACATAATTATTATAGGGATACACATAAAATTAGTTTTAAATTTTTCTAAACATATATAATTGAGTCCTCAATCTTTTTACATGTATAATTGTGTCTTATGTTTTTTAAATTTGCTTTTGATAATTTTTTTAATGAAAAATAACTAAGTAATTCATGATTTCCAATTATTCAATGTATGACTTTTAACAGTTTTGATCACTTTTCATCCAAAAAGGACTAATTTGAAAGAAATTTTAGAAGTATAGAATTCAAATGAAAAGTTAAAAATATTTATGACCTATCTTAAACATTTATAAAACTTTAAGAATAATTTTTTGTATTGCCCATTTATTATTTGTGTAATGTTAATTGAAGCGAAATATGAGAACAATTATTTTTTTTAATATTTTCAAGGTACAAAAAAAGGTGTCCTTCCTTATGCAAAAAAAAAAAAAAAAAGGAAATATTGGGGAGATGATGCATTAGTGACATATTAAACACATTGCATCATTTGGGTACCATGAGTTTAGAAACTGATGACAATAAAATTAATGGTGAAGAAGCTCATAAAAGCATGTGTGGATAATTAACTTCTGATGAGATAGATCTTTAGGACAGAGATGGTTTGATAAGGCATAATTTATTAAGAGGATATATACAAAACTAGTTTTAAATTTCTATAAATTTTTACTATTAAACCCTCAATTTTTTTACATTTATAATTGTGTCTTATGTCTTTTAAAATCATTTTGATCATTTTTCTTTTAATGAGAAGCAACTAGGTCATTTATGATTTCTGTTTATTCAATATACGACTTTTAACAGTTTTGATTACTTTTCATCTAAAAAAGACTGATTTCAAAGAAATTTAAAAGGTATATAATTCAAATGAAAACTTAAAAATATTTATGACCTAATTGTAAAAATTTATGAAACTTTAGGATTAATTTTTTGCATTGCCCATTTATTATTTATATAGTGTTAATTGAAGCCAAATATAAGAAAATATTTATTTTTAATGTTTGCAAGGTACAAAAAATGTGTCCTTTTTTATGCAGAAAAAAGGAAATATTGGGGAGATTATGCACTAACGACATGTTAAACACATCAAATCTTTTGGGTACTATGAGTTTAGAAACTAATAACGACAAAATTAGTGGTGAAGGAGCCCATAAAAGTATGTGTGGAAAACTAACTTCTAATGAGATTGACATTTAGGACAGAGATGGTTTAATAAAGGCATACTTTAAGTGTGCATAAAAAATACCTTAAATATAATTTATTATAGGGATACACATAAACCTAATTTTAAATTTTTATGTATTTTTACTATTGAGCCCTCAATCTTTTTGCATTTATAATTGTATTCTATGTCTTTTAAATTTATTTTTGATTATTTTTTTATGAGAAGTAACTAGGTCATTCATGATTTTCGTTTATTCGATGTATGACTTTTAATAGTTTTAATCACATTTCGTCCAAAAAGGATTAATTTGAAAGAAATTTAAAATGTATACAATTCAAATGAAATAAAAATATTTATGACCTAATTGTAAACATTTATAAAACTTTGGGATTAATTTTTTGTATTGCCCATTTCTTATTTGTATAGTGTTAATTGAAGCCAAATATAATAAAAAATATTTTCTTTTATTATTTGGATAGTATGAGAAAGGGTGTTACCCTCTATGGAGAACATTTGAAAATACATAAGAGGGATTGCACTAGTGACAAGTTAGACACATCACATCTTATGGGTCCTATGAGTTTAAAAACTGATCACGACAAAATTAGTGGCAAAGGAGCCCATAAAAGCATGTGTTGATAACTAAATTCATATAACACTTACATTTAGGACAAAAATGGTTTGGTAAAGAAATACTTTAAGTGTGCATAAAAAAATACCTTGAACATAATTTATTAATAAGATATACATAAAACTAATTTTAAATTTTTATGAATTTTTACTATTGAGCCCTCAATCTTTTTGCATTTATAATTATGTCCTATGTATTTTAAAATAATTTTTAATCATTTTTTTAATGAAAAATAGTTAGGTCATTCATGATTTCCATTTACTCAATGTATAACTTTTAATAGTTTTGATCACTTTTTGCCCAAAAAGGATTGACTTCAAAGAAATTCATAAGGTATAGAATTTAAATGAAAGGGTAAAAATATTTATGACCTAATTGTAAAAATTTATAAAATGTTAGGATTGATTTTTTGTATTGCCCATTTATTATTTTTGTAGTGTTAATTGAAGTTAAATATAAGAAAAAATATATTTTTTTAATGTTTGGACTGTACAAGAAAGAGTGTCCTTTATGGAGAACAAAAAAAAAAAACTTGAGAGAGAATGCACTTATGACATGTTAAACACATCACATCTTATGGATAATGTGAGTTTAGAAACTAATCATGATAAAATTAGTGGTAAAGGAGCTCATAAAAGTATGTGTAGATAACTAACTTTTGATGACACTAAAGTTTAGGATAGAGATGATTTGATAAAGGTATACTTTAAGTGTGCGTAAAAATTACCTTAAGTACAATTTATTATAGGGATATATATAAAATTAGTTTTTAATTTTTATGAATTTTTACTATTAAGCCGTCAATCTTTTTGCATTTATATTTATGTCCTAAGTCTTCTAAATTTCTTTTTGATCAAATTTATTTTTTTAATGAAAAGTAGCTAGGTCATTCATGATTTTTGTTTATTCAATGTACAACTTTTAATAGTTTTGATCACTTTTTGTTCAAAAAGGACTAATTTGAAAGAAAGTTAAACAAGTATAGAAATCAAATGAAAACTTAAAATTATTTATGACATAATTGTAAAAATTTATAAAACTTGAGGATTAACTTTTTGTATTACCCATTTATTATTTGTCTAGTGTTAAATGAAGCCAAATATAAGAAAAAATATACCTTCTTTAATGTTAGGACAGTACAAGAAAGGGTGTCACCCTTTATGAAGAACAAAAGAAAATACTTGAGAGGGAATGCATTGGTGACCTGTTAAACACATCACATCTTGTAAGTCTTGTGAGTTTATAAACTGATCATGACAAAATTAGTGGTGAAGGAGCCCATAAACTCATATGTGAATAACTAACTTTAGATGAGACTAATGTTTAGGACAGAGATGGTTTGATAAAGGTATACTTCAAATGTACCTAAAAAAGACCTTGAATATAATTTATTTTGGGGATGTACATAAAACTAGTTTTAAATTTTTATGAATTTTTATAATTGACCCCTCAATCTTCTTACATTTATAATTATGCCCTATGTCTTTTATATTCATTTTTGATTTTTTTTAATGAAAAACAGCTAGGTCATTCATGATTTCCCTTTATTCAAAGTACAAATTCTAATAGTTTTAATCACTTTTTGTCGAAAGAGGACTGATTTAAAAGAAATTGAAAAGGTATAAAACTCAAATGAAAATGTAAAAATATTCATGATCTAATTATAAAAGCTTGAAATATTTTAGGTTTAATTTTTTGTTTTTCCCGTTTATTATTTCTATTGTGTCAATTGAAGCCAAATATTATTTCCCATTTATTATTTCTATTGTATTAATTAACGCCAAATATAAGAAAAAACATTTTTTTCACTTTTTCGAAAGTACGAGAATGTGTGTGGACCTTTATAGAAAACAAAAGAAAATACTCAAGAGAGAATGCATTGGTGACATATTAGACACATCACACCTTATGGGTACTGTGAGTTTAGAAACTAATCATAGCAAAATTAGTGGTGAAGAAGTCGATAAAAGCTTCTGTGAATAACTAACTTTTCATTATACTAAGGTTTGATATATGCACACTCCAAGTGTGCATAAAAAGTACCTTGAGGACAATTTATTATGGGGATATTCATGAAATTAGTTTTAAATTTTTATGAACTTTAACTATTGACCCCTAAGCCTTTTTGCATTTATATTTGTATCCTATGTCTTTGAAATACGTTTTCGATTAATTTTTTTTTTATGAAACACATCTTGGTCACTCATGATTTCAATATATTCAATGTACGACTTTTAAAATTTTGATCACATTTTGTCCAAAAAGGATTGATTTGAGAGAAATTTAAAAGGCATAGAACTCAAATGAAGACGTAAAAATATTCACAACCAAATTGTAAAAATTTGTAAAACTTTAAGGCTAATTTTTTGAATTTCCCATTTATTATTTCTGATATGTTGATTGAAGACTAAAATAAGAAAAAAAAATTTTTTTTAATCTTTGGACTGTACGAGAAAGGGTGTCAGTCTCTATGGAGAACAAAAGAAAATATTTGAGATAAAATGGACTGGTGACATGTTAGACACATCACATCTTATGGGTACTATGTGTTTAGAAACTAATCATAACAAAATTAGTGGTGAAGAAGCCAACAAAAGCTTGTGTGGGTAACAAACTTTTGATTACACTAACTTTATGATAGAGACGGTTTGATATATGCACACTCCATGTGTGCATAAAAAGTACCTTGAGCACAATTTATTATGGGGATATTCATAAAATTAGTTTTAAATTTTTATGAACTTTAACTATTGACCCCTAAGCCTTTTTGCATTTATATTTGTATCCTATGTCTTTGAAATACGTTTTTGATCAATTTTTCTTTTATGAAACACATCTTGGTCTGCATTGATTTCAATATATTCCATGTACGACTTTTAAAATTTTGATCACATTTTGTCCAAAAAGGATTGATTTGAGAGAAATTTAAAAGGCATGGAACTCAAATGAAGATGTAAAAATATTCATGACCAAATTGTAAAAATTTGTAAAACTTTAAGGCAAATTTTTTGAATTTCCCATTTATTATTTTTGATATGTTGATTGAAGACTAAAATAAGAAAAAATTTTTTTTTTTAATCTTTGGACTGTATGAGAAAGGGTGTCAGTATCTATGGAGAACAAAAGAAAATATTTGAGATAGAATGGACTGGTGACATGTTAGACACATCACATCTTATGGGTACTATGAGTTTTGAAACTAATCACAACAAAATTAGTGGTGAAAAAGCCAATAAAAGATTGTGTGGATAACTAACTTTTGATTACACTGACGTTTATGATAGAAATGGTTTGATATATGCACACTCTATCTGTGCATAAAAAGTTCCTTGAGCAAAATTGATTATAGGGATATAAATAAAATTAGTTTTAAATTTTTAGGAACATTAACTATTGTCCCCTCAACCTTTTTTCATTTATATATGAGTACTATGCCTTTTAAATTTGCTTTTGATTAGTTTTTTTAATGAAACGCAGTTGGGTCAGTCATGACTTCCATTTATTCAACATATGACTTCTAACAATTTTGATCACATTTTGTCCAAAAAGGATTGATTTGAGAGAAATTTAAAAGGCATAGAACTCAAATGAAGATGTAAAAATATTCACGACCAAATTGTAAAAATTTGTAAAACTTTAAGGCTAATTTTTTGAATTTCCCATTTATCATTTATGATATGTTGATTGAAGACAAAAATAAGAAAAAACATTTTTGTTTATTCTTTGGATTGTACGAGAAAGGGTGTCAGTCTCTATGGAGAACAAAAGAAAATATTTGAGAGAGAATGCACGGATGACATGTTAGACACATCACATCTTATGGGTACTACGAGTTTAGAAACTAACCACACCAAAATTAGTGGTGAAGAAGCCAATAAAAGATTGTGTGGATAACTAACTTTTGATTACACTAACGTTTATGATAGAGATGGTTTGATATATGCACACTCTGTGTGTGCATAAAAAGTACCTTGAGCAAATTTGATTATGGGGATATAAATAAAGTTAGTCTTAAATTTTTAGGAACATTAACTATTGTCCCCTCAACCTTTTTGCATTTATATTTGTGTCCTATGCCTTTTAAATTTACTTTTGATTTGTTTTTTTAAAGAAACGTAGTTGGGTCACTCATGACTTCCATTTATTCAATGTATGACTTCTAACAACTTTGATCACATTTAGTCCAAAAAGGATTGATTTAAGAGAAATTTAAAAGGCATAGAACTCAAATGAAGATGTAAAAATATTCATAACCAAATTGTAAAATTTTGTAAAACTTTAAGGCTAATTTTTTGAATTTCCCATTTATTATTTCTGATATGTTGATTGAAGACAAAAATAAGACAAAACATTTTTTTTTTAATCTTTGGACTGTACGAGAAAGGGTGTCAGTTTCTATGGAGAACAAAAGAAAATATTTCAGAGAGAATGCACTGGTGATATGTTAGACACATCACATCTTATGGGTACTATGAGTTTAGAAACTAATCATAAAAAAATTAGTGGTGAAGAGGCCAACAAAAGCTTGTGTGGGTAACAAACTTTTGGTTACACTAACTTTATGATAGTGATGGTTTGATCTATGCACACTCCATATGTGCATAAAAAGTACCTTGAGCACAATTTATTATGGGGACATTCATAAAATTAGTTTTAAATTTTTATGAACTTTAACTATAGACCCCTAAGCCTTTTTGCATTTATATTTGTATCCTATGTCTTTGAAATACGTTTTCAATCATTTTTTTTTTACGAAACACATCTTGGTCACTCATGATTTCAATATATTCAATGTAAGACTTTTAAAATTTTGATCACATTTTGTCCAAAAAGGATTGATTTGAGGGAAATTTAAAAGGCATAGAACTCAAATGAAGATGTAAAAACATTCACGACCAAATTGTAAAAATTTGTAAAACTTTAAGGCTAATTATATGAATTTCCCATTTATTATTTCTGATATGTTGATTGAAGAAAAAAATAAGAAAAAACATTTTTTTTTTTAATCTTTGGACTGTACGAGAAAGGGTGTCAGTTTCTATGGAGAACAAAAGAAAATATTTCAGAGAGAATGCACTGGTGACATGTTAGACACATCACATCTTATGGGTACTATGAGTTTAGAAACTAATCATAAAAAAATTAGTGGTGAAGAGGCCAACAAAAGCTTGTGTGGGTAACAAACTTTTGATTACACTAACTTTATGATAGTGACGGTTTGATCTATGCACACTCCATATGTGCATAAAAAGTACCTTGAGCACAATTTATTATGGGAATATTCATAAAATTAGTTTTCAACTTTTATGAACTTTAACTATTGACCCCTAAGCCTTTTTGCATTTATATTTGTATCCTATGCTTTTGAAATACGTTTTCGATCATTTTTTTTTTTACGAAACACATCTTGGTCACTCATGATTTCAATATATTCAATGTATGACTTTAAAAATTTTGATCACATTTTGTCCAAAAAGGATTGATTTGAGGGAAATTTAAAAGGCATAGAACTCAAATGAAGATGTAAAAACATGCACGACCAAATTGTAAAAATTTGTAAAACTTTAAGGCTAATTATATGAATTTCCCATTTATTATTTCTGATATGTTGATTGAAGACAAAAATAAGAAAAAACATTTTTTTTTATTCTTTGGACTGTACGAGAAAGGGTGTCAGTTTCTATGGAGAACAAAAGAAAATATTTCAGAGAGAATGCATTGGTGACACGTTAGACACATCACATCTTATGGGTACTATGAGTTTAGAAACTAATCATAAAAAAATTAGTGGTGAAGAGGCCAACAAAAGCTTGTGTGGGTAACAAACTTTTGATTACACTAACTTTATGATAGTGACGGTTTGATCTATGCACACTCCATATGTGCATAAAAAGTACCTTGAGCACGATTTATTATGGGGACATTCATAAAATTAGTTTTCAACTTTTATGAACTTTAACTATTGACCACTAAGCCTTTTTGCATTTATATTTGTATCCTATGTCTTTGAAATACGTTTTCGATCATTTTTTTTTTTACGAAACACATCTTGGTCACTCATGATTTCAATATATTCAATGTAAGACTTTAAAAATTTTGATCACATTTTGTCCAAAAAGGATTGATTTGAGGGAAATTTAAAAGGCATAGAACTCAAATGAAGATGTAAAAACATTCACGACCAAATTATAAAAATTTGTAAAACTTTAAGGCTAATTATATGAATTTCCCATTTATTATTTCTGATATATTGATTGAAGACAAAAATAAGAAAAAACATTTTTTTTTAATCTCTGGACTGTACAAGAAAGGGTGTCAGTCTCTATGGAGAACAAAAGAAAATATTTGAGAGAGAATGCACGGATGACATGTTAGACACATCACATCTTATAGGTACTATGAGTTTAGAAACTTATCACAACCAAATTAGTGGTGAAGAAGACAATAAAAGATTGTGTGGATAACAAACTTTTGATTACTCTGACGTTTATGATAGAGATGGTTTGATATATGCACACTCTGTGTGTGCATAAAAAGTACCTTGAGCAAAATTGATTATGGGGATATAAATAAAATTAGTTTTAAATTTTTAGGAACATTAAATATTGTCCCCTCAACCTTTTTGCATTTATATTTGTCCTATGCCTTTTAAATTTGCTTTTGATTAGTTTTTTCAATGAAACGCAGTTGGGTCACTCATGATTTCCATTTATTCAAGGGATGACTTCTAACAATTTTGATCACATTTTGTCCAAAAAGGATTGATTTGAGAGAAATTTAACAGGCATAGAACTCAAATGAAGATGTAAAAATATTCACGACCAAATTGTAAAAATTTGTAAAACTTTAAGGCTAATTTTTTGAATTTCCCATTTATTATTTCTGATATGTTGATGAAGACAAAAATAAGGAAAAACATTTTTTTTTTAATCTTTGGACTATACGAGAATGGGTGTCAATCTCTATGGAGAACAAAAGAAAATATTTTAGAGAGAATGCACTAGTGACATGTTAGACACATCACATCTGATGGGTACTATGAGTTTAGAAACTAATCATAACAAAATTAATGGTGAAGAAGACAATAAAAGATTGTGTGGATAACTAACTTTTGATTACACTGACGTTTATGATAGAGATGGTTTGATATATGCACACTCTGTGTGT